>PVKC010000080.1:0-72500 GCA_004027635.1 Crocidura indochinensis
TGGTGAAGGGAATTCCCCGGATATTGTTATCATGTACCTAAAATATTATTGTCAACAAGAGCCTTCCTTACATGCAAAAATTAGGGATGAGGGGAGGACAACTTCGGTGGTGGGAATTCCCCTGATTCAATGTTAATATGTACTTAAGATATTGCTGTGAAATATATGTAACCCACTTTGCTCAAAAAAATAAATAAATAAAATAAAATAAAAACTAACAAAAGAGAGAGGGAATTTTTTATAGGATCGTTAGAAGTCAAAGTAGACCAAGGTCACCATATTCTGTAAAAGCTTTTGGCATTATTCATATCCTTGTCTATAGTAATTTAGGAACAATACAGCATGTAGATTGCCAAGAATCATAAGTCTACATAGTCCTGAAATAATTTATGATTTATCAGAGTTGATGTATATATTTTTCATTTGCTTTTGAAGATAATCTGTGTCACACCACTGATTCAGATAAAGTCTACTTAAATACTGTCTAGTCTATTCACTGACCAGAGTAACTGCTGTATGAGTAAATTATTTTGCTTCATTTAAAGAGTCTGAAATGGAATTGAATAAACTGACTTCAGAACAAATAAAGTGAATTACTTATAAGATTTAAGTGGTTAATTTTTAGTGTTCAGACAGACTAATAATAAATAAAAGCTAAATAATAGCACCAGTGCTAGGCAAATAAGGATGCTATCAATAAGTACTATAAAAACTTTTTGACAGGTATGAGAAGAGACTAAGAATGCAGTTATATAAACTATGTAGAGAAAATATACCTATCTCTGAAATGAATTATTTAAGAATGGCAACTAGGTTGTGTTCATCTTGAAGTCAGAGTTCAAAGCATAGAGAAGAAATGGACATACTATTTTATCTTGAATAAAAATTAAAAAATGTTTATTGGTTTTCTCAGATTATCTCAGTTTTCTCCATGAAATTTTGAGTGAATTAGTTTTACTATTGTTCCTTTAGCTCAAAGTCACTAGTAGGTAAAAATGACAGAATTGCCTAAATTAGAACTTTAATAGAGACAGAAAATACAGGAAATAAATTGGAAAATGACATTTAATGGTTGGTTTTGAGAAGTTAAGAGAATAAATTTATATTAAACCCTCTACAGGCTATAAAGTTTTATTTTAAAACAAAAACCCTGATATTCAAAGGCTTAAAATGCATAGTTATAAATGTGCTATATAAATTGCAGAAAAAAATCTAGTAAAGGAAAATGAAATTGATGAAATAATAAAATGAAGCTCTAAAATTAATGCAAATCTCTCAGGAACTTATTGGTCAGGTTTATAATAGCATTAAAAGTCTTATTTTTGAGACAGATGCTCAAATATAATATATGAGTCAATATTCTTTAAAGAGAAAATGTTTGCATAGTTTTAAAAATTATTTAAAAATGTTCTCTGCAACTATTTGAAATTAGCATAGTCTTTATTTTCTTTTTCTCACACTATTTTATAATTTGATAATAATTATAGAAATCTAGTCATAAAAACAATCACACACAAAGATATGCATAAGCATACCATATAAAGTAATACTTGGAATTCCTATTTCTTTTTGTCCTCTTTTTCTTTTCCTTTTTTTTTTTTTTTTTTGGTTTTGTTTTGGAGTCACACTAGGTAGCTCTCAGGAGTTACTCCCGGCTCTACACTCAGAAATTGCTCTGGCAGACTCGGGGGACAATATTGGATGTCAGCATTCGCATCACCATCCTTCTGTATTCAAGGCAAATGCCCTATATCCATGCTATCTCCCTGGCCCATGTCATCTTTTTCTTACCTTCTTTATCTTTTTTACCATTCACTGCTAAATAAAATTTTATATTTTATATTTATATTTTATAGTTATTACCATGACTAGTTTACGTATTCTAGATATTACCATTTGTGGGATATATATTTTGCCCCATTTTCTATTTTATTTTAATATATTTTATGATGTTATATGTTACATACCATCAATTAACTCAGTTTAAATTAAATTCTGTTCTGTTATTGAGATAGTGGCTAATTTTTAATAATTTTGCTGTGTCTGTATGATTTTTTTCCAACAGCAATTGCTGAAGAGTTTTCTATCTCTTGCTCTAAAATCCTCTTGATTCTTTTTCCATTAATTAGTTGTCTGTATAACACTGCTTTTATTGGGGCATGGAGGGAGGGCATTTGCCTTGCATGCAGAAGAATGGTGGTTCAATCCCGGCATCCCATATGGTTCCCGAGCCTGCCAGGAGAGATTTCTGAGCGTAGAGCCATGAGGAACCCTGAGCACTGCTGAGTGTGACCCCCCCCAAAAAAAGGATTGCTTTTATTTTTGATCTATCAATTCTGTTCCATTTAACTATAAGTCTGTTTATTACAGTACTGGGAAACTTAATGTAGTATATACACGTATTGATTTTCAGTGATACTTAATTGGAACTCATATAATGTTATTAAAGCAATATTAGTTTAATAAACAGAACAATTTAAATTATAAATTGAAAATAGTGGGAATCATGATTATGAAAATATATTATGGAGATGCTTCTTCAATGGATCAGCACATATAACCACTAAAAGACAGACTTCTGTTGATTATTAAGACATAGAATATATTTGAAAAATGATTACTTCATGAATTAAGAAGTCACAGTGGCCTGCAACATTATTTACAGTCCTCTTTTTGTTTTAATGTTTTATAAACTATTGTTAAAATTATGATAATTTAGATTCATATGACATGATGATTTACTTATTATTTAACACCGAACAGCAAGCATATGTTTATGTTGACAAGAATAAAAGTATACTAAATATATTTGACTTGATTGTGTAGGAATGCTTTGGAATTGGCAAGTCAAAATTTTGTCTGTTTCTAAATGTCTTACAGTTGATGACGGTAGATTTATTTGCTTCATGAGTTTGTATTTATCTTTTTATTCTGATTCTATGATTTAGGAATACTTAAAATATATAATGAGATATATCACTGTGCATTTATCTGATATTGTGTTTCTGTGAGGAGGTATATTGGATTTGAGTCACCACACCAATTATTCTAGTTGTAGTAAAAGCTTCATCACATTATATTGTACTTTAGGCAGCTGTGGTGGGGAGGGTACCCAGCTATGCTCAAGGCTTATTCCAGTCTCTGAGCTCAGGGATCACTCCTGGTGAATTTAGGAGATTATATTGTGTGTGTCAATAATTGGACTGGGTCACATGTGTGCAAAACAAGTGTTAGTATAGCATTAACCATTAATATGTAGTTGACCATATTTTTCACCACTTCTTGATGATAAAGTAAAATTGTAAGATTTTTTAATAATGTACTAAGTATTATATATAACATTTTTTAAATTTTCATTCCTTGCTTGTGAAAGCATATACATACTATTTACCCAAGAATGTACATTTGCCTGAAATATATATAAAATTAACTTGTAAATTATTATAGAATTGACATAATTTGTTTTTTATTATTTCAAACTATCTTTAAGAATTCATTTTCCTCTATGCAAAGTTATAATGTATAACTTTTTCTCCTTTCTTTGTTTTGTTGTGGAGGGTGTTAGGATTTGATGGTGCTTAAGGGACTATGTGATGCCAGGGATGAAACATTGGTTGGCCACATGAAAGGCAAGTACATTATGGTTAGGGGATTTTAATGATAAGATTATATGAGTAATTGACAGAATAACTGTCTTCCATAGATGTGTTCATGCCTTCTAATCTGTGAGAACTATGAGTATGTTACTTTCTTTAATAGTTCAAAGTTGTTAATAAAGGCAAGGATATTAAATGAGGTGAATAACCTGGCATATTTTGGTTGAATAAAACTAATAATATGGATCTTAATATATAAGAACCTTTCTTTGTTCAATAGAGAGAAATGTATGAAAATTTAGATGTACCAACTTTGATAATATAGGAAGGAGACCCACAGGTAAAGAATGCAGATAACCTAGGGCTGAGTTTCCCATTGTGGCATTACCTCCTGGCTTCTGGGCTTAGACAATGAATTGGTCTCTTGGTTTAAGAAAGAAAAACTCATTTCAAATGAGAAGCTGAGATGATTTTTTAATATTTTTTAGTTTTATGATTCTTTTTTAATTTTTGAAAAGGGAGCAGTAGACCAAATATTTTTAGAACCTCTTCTCTAGAAGTTAGAAGACACCAAAATACACTTTTTCTGCTAGTCTCCAGAAGGGAATGTGACCCTGCTAATATCTTATTTTAATATAAAGAGTTTAAGAATTCCAACATAAAATACTATAAAACAGAAAAGCTGTGTAGTTTAAAATACTAAGCTTGTGGTAGTTTTCATGTGGCACAATATAAATTGAATCCACTTGAACTGTCGTGTATAAATACTTTTGGCAGTAACACATGTATGTTTGTGCATGTATGAATTTGTGTGGTAGTATAAAATTCATTGTATAATATGTATAGAATGTTCCAAAGGTATTGGCTGATATTGATATCTAGATCTGTAGACAAACATAATTGATAAGCTTTCAATATATTTAATGAACTTATATATCAATCTCTAGTTCATACAAAAAATAACTGATTTAAAGATAGATGTATAAGGATTACAATAAAGCAAATATTAAGTCCATGGAAACGGTAGATTTATATAAAAGAAATAAATTTAGATTACCTGCAACATATCAAACTATTTGCTACAAAAATAAAACAGTCCAATAAAATTTACTTAAATTGTATTGGTAGCAAAGGTGACTAGACTGGAAAAAGATTTTATGTTGTAGAAGAAAATCATTTTTCTTTTCCAATAAACTATTTTCCTAAAAGAAAAACCAATTAAACTATTTGAATGGTCTTAATGATAACATAAATATTTGTAGGATTAGATAAGAAATGTAAAATCTCTAGAAACCAACATCCCAAGTAGTATTACAATTGTATTGACTATTTATATATATACAATATTTTATTATTAATGCACATAAGTTTAAAAAGTATATAAAATAATGTGAATATTTTCCATACAAAGAAAAATAAAAATTCTTTGAGATTATTGTATTTAGAAAAAAATTACCATTTTGAGATCTTTTTGCTTTTCTTCTAGTATTTAAAGCCTTCATGCTTTATAAAGTATGTTATCCACCATCTCTTGCCTATCAAGGATTGCATATGCCTTTGTACACACTACCTATGAGAGCATTCTAGAGACAGACCTATCCTTATCTTTACTACAATTTGTTCACAGAGTAGCAGCATAGTATGAACTGCATTGTTTATCACTAAATTTTATTCCTCAGTATTTTAGTATATGTGCTGCCAAAGTGAGAACTCAGCACAGATTTTAATGTTATATAGATACTCACCTTTTCTAACTAATGACTTTCAGATTTTTTTTTGCGTTTTCTTTGGCAAGGCAATGACCACTTTTTATTTATAAACTTGTTTATTTGTGGCCACATTTGGAGGTATTCAGGAGATATCTCTGGTTCTGTGCTCAGACCATAAATATGCTGGGTATCAAGCCAGGTGGCGCATTTGCGGCGCAGATCTCATTCCATTCTCTGAAAACAGCAACTTTTCTTGCATTGAATTCCTTGCATTGTATCTATGTAAAATGAAAAAAATTGTTCCATATAAACTTATACATAACTGAAAAAAATTAAAAAGCATTATAGCATAGTGTTGAGTTTAGTGGAACTAACCAGCTTTGCCCTATTTCTATGTTATTATATGATACCAAGCATAAGGTCTTTTTAAAAATGTTGATTAGGGAAATGCAATAGTTATGCCTACATTCAGCCATCCCCATAGATTTACTCTGTACTCCAAGGGAATGTAAACTAACCCTTGAATAATTATGGGTAGACTGATCACACAGCTGAATGCTGAATAATCAACTTGCAACAAGAGCTTAATAAGCCTTTTTGGCAATGACTAAATAACATCATAGTGAGATACAATGATTTTGACAAATTTTCTTGCTTCTGTAATTTTTTTTCTTGTATGATAATTGTACTTCCACTTAACTGGGAACAAATGTATTGTGGTCAACTATGTCAACTATGATATTCATGTTCTTTAAATAAATTTATAGCAATAACATATTTTTTAACTAAGGGCCATGTCCAGAAGTGCTTAAGAATCTATTCAGTGCTTGAAAATGAATGCAAACCTTAACATATGCTAAGCATATGCTCTACCTACTTGACCCTGAAAATAGGGTCACTTTGACTATATTCATATTTAACACTAGCATATAATTTTTAGTGTAATGAAAGCAGGTTATTAACCACTAGGCTCTGTAAGATGAGAATTATTTTAGTCTTAATTTATAATTGATTTAGGCAATTAATACACATAATTTGTCACCATAGTGTCTGACAACTAGTTAGAGAACAGTAAAGAATAGTCAAGAAATATTAGCAATGTATTTAAAAATTGTAAAATTTTTATCACCTTTTAAAATGTTTTCATTTTAGAAGTTGAAGCTGTAGTTTAGAGGAATGAATGCTTGCCTGTATACTGCTGATCTAGGTTCATTCTCATACTACACCTGGTTCCCCAAATCTGTCAGGGATAATCTCTCAGTCAAGAGTCAGGAGGAAGAATTAGCACTGAAAAAAATGGTGGCATGGGTGCAGAAAGAAAGGAACTCTTCTTATTCACTGCTGGTGGAAATACTGTTTAATCCAATCTTTCTGGAAAACAATATGAATATTCCTCAAAAAACTGGAAATTGAGTTACCATTTGTTTGTTTTTGTTTTTAGTCTTGTTTTGTTTTCGGGTCACACCCATTTGATGCTCAGGGGTTACTCCTGGCTAAGCACTCAAAATTGCCCCTGGCTTGGGGGGACCATATGGGACACTTGGGGATTGAACCGTGGTTCTTCCTTGGCTAGAGCTTGCAAGGCAGACACCTTACCTCTTGCGCACCACCTCGCCGGCCCGAGCTCCCATTTGATCCATCAATACCACTACTAGGGATATACTTTTGGACCACACAAACACAATACAAATATACCTTCTGCACACCCATATTCATTGCAGTGCTATTTATAATATCCAGTATCTAGAAACATCCCATATGCCCTTCAACTGATGAATGGCTAGGAAATTGTGGAAAATGTATACAATGGAATACTATATAACTTTTAGAAAAATGAAGTCATGAAATTTGTCTATACATGAATGAATATGGAAATTATTATATTGAATGAAATGAGTCAGAGGGAGAGAGACAGACACAGAATTGCCTTACTCATCTGTGGGATTTAAGAAAAATAAAAGAGTATGGTAATAATACCCAAAGAATATAAAGATGAGGACTGGAAAGACCAGCTCCTGATATGACACTTACCACAAAAGGTGGTGAGTGTAATTAGAGAAATAACTGCACCAACAATACCATGGTAATGATAGTAAGAAAGAGAAATAGAATACCTGTCATGAAGACAGGCAGGGGGTGGAGAAGGATGGAAATGGGGAACATTTGTGGTGGGAAAGTTACATTGGTGAAGGGTGGTGTACAGAAACATAACTATGAACATCTTTTGTAACCATGATGCTTTAACAAGAAATTTAAAAAGAAATTATTATTAATAAAACTGTTTTAAAAAGAGTTAGAACTGAACCCTGAGCACCACCATTTATGATCTAAAGGTCCCCATCCTATGCATTCCCAAAAAGTTTTTATTATGTTTATGATATCTAGGACACAATGTTTCATTTTTATATAGGAATTTCATTAATTTGAATTCACTTGTGACAAATACATGCATTTCTTTACATAGGTTTATATATTATATATAAAATATATAATAAGAATCATTTTCTTGATTTTTTTTAGCATTTTAAAGGTATTTATCCATAAAGACCTTAGGTTTTTCACTTTTTACATTTTACTTTTATGTGAAGATTGAAGATTCAATATATATATTGAATCTGACAAGGCGCATATCTGCCTATACTGTGATAAATCTATGCTAAAAAACAAGTGTTAGCAAAGTTAATGTGCATGAAGCTGTACATAGCAGTTAAGAACAGATTTTAGAACCAAAGAATTTGTTTAAACCCGTACTATCTACCACACCTTGTGAAATCTATTCAACCTCTCTATAACTTAAAGTTCTTCAGCTGTAAAATTAAATATTGATGGCTCGGTCACATTGGGTTGCTACAAAATTTAAAATGAAGTGAACTGCATTGTGTTTGCTATGTAAACATTGCAACAACTATAATTGGGGATAATAAATCAACTTTGCTCTACTCAGTGGACTCACTGGATATATGTCTCTGTGTATGTGTATGTGTGTCTATTGTGTGTGCACGTTGCAAAATCACAGAAAATAGTTTAAGCACTAAGTATTTAAAGATATTTTCAAAGGTATTGAAAAATAGTGAAGCCACATCTCATTTTTACATTTTATTCTTTTATAGTAAATCATTAATGAGAATAACAACTCCCTTTTGCTGTGGGGTTAGTTTCATTACAAGCTTGACAATATGCAGTATAAATCTGTGCCATGCTCTTGTCCTGTTCCTTTTACACACAGCTGTGAGTGTGAGGAAAAAAAGCATTAATAAAGAGTGAATGTTTTCTTGGCTCTAACACAATACATCCTATTCAGCATGTGGTAGAGTTTGAAATTCTGAATGCCTTTTAGTATTTTATTATGAATACAAACTTTAAATTTTAAATGCTATAATTTGAAAGGTATTCCTCTAAATAATAGTACCACCACCATTGATGTTCACAAATACTGCTTATAGAGCTGAGAAGCAGAGCAGAATAAACAAGAAATATTTTCTCAAAGTCTGAGACTAGAAACCATAAATCTAGATCCCCACCCACTCCCGACCTTATTTCTTTATTTTTGAGGGGTCTGGGTGGGTAATTGCATTATATCATACCCAGTAGTGCCTAGGACTATGATTGACTTCATGTTCAAGGGTGTCGTCTGCTGGGCTCGATCAGGTGATTATATGCAGAATTGGTCATCTGCAAGGCAAAAGTGCCTTTGTGCCTTCTCTCCTGTAGCCTTTTTCTGGCTTGAGACTGAAATTATTGGCTTTTCTAGTCTTGACTTTCTAGTTTGCACCCCTCAACATCTTTGTGTTCATAATTTCTCATTTTTATGAAGGCACCATTTCATCTTCCTTAAGATATCTCTGTATATATACATAACACACTTATATATGACATATATTGATATACATTTTCTAAGTTTAAGAGATGTTTTTAGTGTACTTTTTGAAAAAGATATGTAGTTGACTATTTAAAAATTCAATTTAGGGAGCCAGAGAGTGGGCAGAGAGGTAGGGTAGTTTGTCTTGCATGTAGCTAATTAAGGACAAATGGTAGTTTAAATCCTGGCATCCCATATATTCTCCATGCATGCCATGATAGATTTCTGAGTGCAGAGCCAGGAGAAACTCCTGATCTCAAAACTCTATGACCCAAAATACCCCCAAAAAAGACAACTCAATTTAATAATTTTCACTTTTTTTCAGATGTGGAATTATTATATAATTTAAACTTTCTTAATTATATTTAATCAAGACACAAGTATGTGTATGTGTGAATTGAATATAGCTAAAATAAAATTAAAGCTTTCCATATCATTCACTTAATATTCTTGTACAAATATTGAAAATCAGTTAAGAAAAAATAGTAACTCTTCACTGATTATTTGAAAATAAAGAGATGAGCTTTTTTCTCTCATCTGTTCACTCTAAAATGTAGCTAATGAGTAGCTTGCATGATTCATAATTTTACTTATCCTCATTGTTTGATAGATATTACTTTATATTTTTTCTGATGCTATATATCAAAATTTTAAATTAGGTCATCAGGGATATTAAAATATAAACAAACTCTTCTGCTTTTAATGTTGCAGTGTGGAGAATATTTTTAGTTCAAATGTTGCAGTTATAGTAAAGCTAAAATTGCATGTGTTTAGTGAGAAAAATGTTTGAGAATTCAAAATGAGATACTTGAAATTGTATAATATTCAGTAGTTGAATATTAGAGACGTAAGTCCAGATGGTACTTTCCAGACACCAGACTCTAATATGAGATTTCTGTGTAAAGAAAGTCGGAACCAGTATGTTTAAGAAAAAAGTAGAGACTAAGTGTAAAGAATGGTTAACTATGATGTAATTGAAGGAAAGTCTCCAAGGATATTATGAGCTGACCCTGCCAAGTTGCTTGAATGAAGGGTAGTAATTTTGTACTTCTAACATTGACCATTGCCTGGATAAGGTATTTCTGGAGAGTAGAGTGCATTTTCCAGTGAGACAGTTCCTTTGACTGGTTCATTGGAAGGAAGTAACTTGTGTTTCATTAGGATATAATTGTTTCTAAAGAAAAATAAAAACTGTTTTGGAAAGGGATACTAAATGGGTTAACTGATATAGGGTCCATAATATATTACAAAATAAGCAAAAATTGAGTTTTTAATTCTAATTAGGAGTAGTATATTATAAGGAAAGTTATGCAGAGTTATAATGATTTATTGGTAAAGTATAAACTATTGTTTGGGTAGGGACAGGGATTTTTTAGGGTCACACTCAGTTGTTCTAAAGAATCACTTGATCACACACATCTTTTCAGCATGCTCTCCTCACTTCATAATCTCAATCCTGTGATCAGAGTTTAAGGGCTTGCATTCTCTGAGCCTATTTCATCCTTTATTTAACTGATTATTATAATGTAGATGTTGGACGTTTTCAGGAGCCAAGCAAAGTTCTGGTTACAGGTTTGATGGCAGTCCCAGAAGACTCCTGAACTTTGCAGGAGTGAACTGGGTAATCCCTAGCACTGCATAGCTCCACCAGTATCCCATTATGGGCACTCATGGAACTATTAACTAAAATGGCCAAGAGCTGAAGATAGGGTTTTTGGGCCTTCTGAACATGGCTTGGAAACAGCCCTCCTCCCTACTCAACCCTAAAAATAAGTTGGAAATGTATGATATTATCAATACTTTAATAAATGTATTTGTTTCTGATAAAAACAACAAAAAATCTGCAAGAGAAAATAGAGAAATAATAGGAAAAAAATGGATTTACTAAAGGGGAATAGCCAGAAGTAAAAGTTTTAAGTATTAGAGTGCACCCCTTCATATAGATTGTTAACAGGAAGTCAGGTAAGATAAATTCTGAGAAATTCTCCATTCACAACCAAGAGACTGTGATTCCTTTCTTGGTGATAAACTTGGTTAAAACAGTTTACAAGAAATGTAGAAGTTATGGAATCAATCATAGGATAGTAAGTATTCTGACAAGTTGAAGACTTTTTTGCTTTGAATAGAAAGTGGTTATGAAGAGAAAGTGGGAGAAACAGGGAGCTAACTCTGAGGTAGTATATCACCACTGAGGTTGTAGGAAAAGGTATATTTTGGAAAGAAGATAAAGTATATAAGATTCAGTTAGCAATTTATCTAGTTTTAAACTCAATATAAGAAAAGAAAAATTGGGGCCAGCGAGGTGGTGCTAGAGGTAAGGTGTCTGTCTGCCAAGGAAAGATCGAGACAGGGGTTCGATCCCCAGGTGTCCCATATGGTCCCCACAAGCCAGGGACAATTTCTGAGCGCTTAGCCAGGAGTAACCCCTGAGCATCAAATGGGTGTGGCCCTAAACACCCCCCCAAAAAAAGAAAAGAAAAATTAAATACTTATGAATTCATTAAGATTAAGAAACATTATTTAAATTGGGCAATAAATTTTTGCATAATATTAAAATTTAAAATGATTACATTAAGGATATTATTTTAAATATGTATGGTCAGCTTTATTTGAATGTAAATAAAGAATATTGGTTAATTCAGTAATCTGCCTGGGGGGGAAAATCCATACATAAAGTTTCCATTATAAGAAACAGGCTACTCCCTGTGGGCTCTAAGGACAATATATGGCAGCAGGGATTGAACCAGTGTCATATAAGAAAATTACCTTATCTGCTGTACTATTTCTTGGGCAACTAAACATTTTTACCTTAATTCCCAATTCTTAATAGCTAGTTTTTTTTTAATATTCTACATTTTGTACATTCATTTATTCAGTTATATTTAACAAACATTCTAAAACTCGTAAAATAGGCATATTCCATATTAGTAATTATATAACATCTAAATGTATATTTAGGTTGTTGAACATTCTGCTGGAAAATATAACAATAGACAATAAAGAAAATATTTTAATAAAATGTATAGGATGGTATTTAGTGATAAGTATTATGAGAAAAAATGTCATTATCATGGAGCTTCAAGTAGATTTAAAGAGTAAGTATTTAGGGAGACTTTCATAGAAACGAATGTCTTAAGAGAGAGAAGCACTTTATATCAAAGTCCTGAGTAAAATGTATGGATAGATAATAGAAAATTAGCAAGGGGTAAAATTGGCAGTTGTAAATTGAGCAGAGGGAAGGACTGAGAGAGCAAAAGCAATGAAAGTAACAGAAAGCTAGGCAGCAAGTGACAGTTTTCTTTAAAAAAAAATCTTTATTTAAGCACCATGAGGACAAACATGTTTGTAGTTAGGTTTCAGTCATAAAATGAACAATTCACTTCACCAATGCAGCACTCCCACCACCAATGCCATCCATCTCCTTCCTCCCCTATTTATTCCCTGCATAAATGAAGTTTTTGCTGTTTTATTGGAAGGTCTTGCTTTATCCCACCAGGCTGACAGTCGCATCTGTTTTGTATCAGTCATTAAGGCTTTTTTGAAGTATGCTTCTCTAATTTTGAACAGAGGAGTGATATGACCTTACATGTTTTTACAAAATTGCTCTATCTGAAATGGTGAGAAAATTCTGGAAAATGCAGAACCCATGATAAGTAGGCAAAATGTGGTGGTTTGAACTCTAGTGAGAGCAGCAGTGAGATGTGGTTAAACTCTGATGTAATCTGAAGATAAAGCCAACAAGAATTACTGGCAGAGGGCCTGTGGGTAGAAGAGAGAATAATGAATTACAAATGCTTTTTTAGGTTTAGAATAAACAACTGGAATAATGAAGCCTATTTTGACTGAGATAAGAAAGACCTTAGGAAATGCAGGTCTGAGGGAGTTGATCAGAAGCTTGGATAAGTTATATTTTAGATACCTATTAGTCAGGTGTTTTATTTTTAGAAAGTCTGAAGTTTAAGAGATTGTATCTATCTGGAGGAAAAATGTTGAGTCATCAATCTATAGGTAGCATTGCCAGGAGACTAGATGAAATCACAAAGAGACTTAACTATAGACAGAAATATTAAGAAGCCCAGGGATTTGGATGTGGAACATTCTTAAATTATGAGTTAGGAAGAAAATGGAAAAGCCTGCAGAGAAAGAATAGCTTGGGGGAATCAAAAGGAAAATGGTAAAAAAAAAAAGTATATTGGAAGCTGAATGAAGAACATATTTCACATAGGATCCAGTCCTCAATTGTGTCCAATAATTGAGTCAAGTAATATGAGGTCTAAGAATTGCCTTTGTATTAAGCATTGTTTTCCCTTCCAGAAGTTTCTGTTCATTTTCCCACATAGCATATAAAAAACAGACCTCTTTTATGTAACCTATCACAGGCCATAATATCTTTTTTGCATTTTGATCACAATTCATCAGGTTTGTGTAATTTTGTTAATTTAGAAACAACCCCAGACAGTGCTGGAATCATTTTGACAACTACTCACGAATTATTATGACAAATACTTAAGGATCTCCAAATCTCATAACTCAAATATTCAGAATCTGAAAACTACTGCTTTCTGCAGTTTTTGTTCAACTTTGTTCTCTTTATGACATGAAGAGAAGCCAACTGAAAAGAAAAAAATGTTAAAATTCAAACACCAACATGTTACATTTTAAATAATGTTTTCATTTTACATTTTATCTATTTTGGGTGAAAAGATGTGGCATACCTCTCTGTGCTCAGATCTTATAATTGTTCCTGTGCTCTGGGATCACATTGTAGAGCTTGGAGGACCAAATGAGATGCAAGGGATTGAGTCTAAGTCTGTTTGTAGCTTATCCCTTGCACTAATTCTCTAGCTCATAAATGTTTTCCTCTTAAAATACCCCTTCAAATATTCCCACATATCTAATACCCCAAACCAATGTTTTCTTATATAAGGGATCAATACAATTTATTTAGGAATATAATGAATTTATGTATCTTGTGGAAACAAGGTAAATTGATAAAGATACTTAAATGTGCACTCTCGACTTTGTATTATATCTTGGAATTTAACATTATGTGAATTATTATGAACCAAAAGGGGCTTCTCTTTCATTACATGGTTTTCTTTCCAGGCTTATTCTTTGTTAACGGAAATCTTTGAAAGGGGGTTGCTTTCAGAAGATCAATAAATGAAATACAACCCGTAGTGTAGGTTTCTCTGAATCCTTTCTAGCCTTCTGCCCATGGCTGTGATATCCTGAGGGTTCAAAGGACAAAGTTTCAGAGTTCAACCTAGAATCCCAGAGGGTGAGGGCAGAGGAGGGAGCAGGCACTTTACTGACTGCCCTGCTGAGAACCCTGAAAGCTGCACAGCTGAGGATCCGCCTAATTGATTCTAACCTCAAGTACTGAGCCTCATTTTATGAGGGCAGAGAGAAAACAAGTATAAGGAAAGCCATGTTGATGAAGATTTTAGAAAGAACAAAGATTCTACAATATTCTAGATGTTTTGTTACCCTGCTTAACCTAATGTTATAAAATATACCCTCTCACCAAAACAGCCTCAAGAAATGCTTACAGAAAGACTGTGACAGGAGTATAATGATATGATTTTCTGGCTTAAGTTTATTAGAATAAAAACAAACATCCAAAGTAGATAACTAAATATATTGTTTTGATCCATAGTAATGTTGTCTGTCAAATTTCTTCAATACAAGCTTCATAAGCTGAAAGCATTCTCTATCAGCTTATACTGCAAGATGTATTGCTGAATTGTCTTTTTATGAGTTGAAGAATATTTTATTCAGCTTTCCATTAATAAATTCTTTGTTATTTCATATGACTATCTATATATTTTTTAAATTAGGAACAAAGTATTACTCATTTTATCTCTTTCCTCTAACAGTATAGAATGGAGGGCGTGTATCAAAAGCACAGCTTAGCTTTGTGTGTAAATCGGCACGTGAAAATACAAGCATCACCAAATTTAAAATATTTTTAATAATCTAAACTGCAATCGACTTTCCATGCCGTTCTCAAGGGAGCTTGGTGCATAAAGCAAAGCTCAAGAATATTTATGAAGTCTGACTATAGAGTTCACAGTAAGCCTAGAGCTAAAGCAAGATTTTAAAGATACAGGACAAGAGCTGCAACTTAGATAAATACATGGAAAATTTTTCATGGAATTATATAAGTTGAGATTTTGGCTGTCAGCAATTATATTCAAACAGGTAAGAAAAAAAGAGCTTCAGATATATTTCCAATCCTGCATTCTCTGTGTCTCCCCATTTCCATATAAAGTACTGGCACTGAAATTAATCAGTGCCACCGGGTCCTCATGCCACTTACAAAACAGTCACTCTGACACTTTTGCTATAAAGGCTTTCTATCCAAGGCCTTCAACAGCCTATCACTTCCCTTCATTAAATCCATAGGGAATATAGCACCATCAGTGAAAGTGCACTAATGCATACCAAGTGGGTCTATATCTTAGTAGTTATCTTGGAATTTCCTCTCAGATACCTATAAACCATAGTCTAATATAAATTTTCTTTTTCTGATAGATTTTTAATAACTATATTTTGCTTAGGTAATAGAAACATTTAAATATAATGTATAGGGGCCAGAATTATAGCCAGCGGTATAAGCATTTGCCTTGCATGCAGCCAAACTGGGGTAGACCCACATTAGAGCCCTGGTACCCCATATGGTTCCTTGAGCATGCCAGGAGAGATTTCTGAGCCAGTAGCAAACCCTGAGCGCAGCTAGGTGTGGCCAGAAACCTCTCTCTCTCTCACTTTCTCTCTCTCTTTTTCTCTCTCTCATCTATCTTATCTATATATCATCTATGTCTATCTATCTATATTATAGACAAATATTTTATTTATGTAACTGCCATTTATTCTACTCCTTGTATAACAGACAACGAGTTATGCATGAGAAATCTTAAACCAAATCATCTTGCTTTGAAACAATAAGGATTATTTTATATGAGTTTACCTTAGATTAACAAATCTTTATGTCAGCAAAATAACATTTGAAAACTAAAAAAGTCTCACAGTTGACATGTGTGTTGCTATATTGAATGGTATGTGAGTACTGGTAAGAATTAGAAGTTCTTTAAATTTTGATTAAGTAATAGTATCATTTTGTCATTAAAGTTTTTAATAAACAATAAAAGGTAACAGGTTATGGAATTTATGATTTTTTGCATTTAAAATAAGCCTGTTTATTCAGAGTTTCAAATTCATTGTTTTATAGATTTCTGCTTTTACTTTAAGTATACTCCAGTGATAAGTGAACACAGATTCAGTTACTCTAGAAGTGTTTAGAAACATTCTCTTTGGTATTGACTTTTTTGTGACAGTTGTTGGGTTTGTTTGTTAAACTAAATTTCAGCCCATCACAGAGCTTTCTCTGATACACAGAATGTCACTGAAAATAATAGTTTTTATAGATTTTTTTCTCACTGTCCTCTGGATGATAACTGATACTTAGCTACAAATCAAAAAATATATCTGTCAGGAAGGAATGGGACAGTGTTTTCTTTGTTATAATGGAAACAAAGGTAGCATTACAGCATTAAGCTGTGGTGTTTAGAGCTGGTTATTCTTAGTTTGAATTTCCACACACTTTTATTTTATTGCATTGTGACTAATTACAGTGCTAGAATTGTATCAAGACTTTCAGAAACTGTTGTTATTTCAAACAGAAATATTCCTTAGAGAAAGCTACAAAAGAGGAAAAACAACCAAGTCACCCTGGAATTGCCTTCTTTTATTATGCCCATATTATTAGATTTGTACTAGTCAATTCTTATAGTAGATAGTTATATTTTATATAGAAACTGTGATTTATAATACTATTGGCAATAAAGTTTTAGACATACAACATTCTAATTCAAGCTATCACATATGTCAAAAACTGTCCTACCAATATTCACAGGTTTCTTCCAGCCTGTTGTCCTATCTCATCAGCAGCCTTACTGTTTTGTTGTAATTATCCTACTTATATTTATATGCTATACATTGTAGACTCTCATGATTTTTATGTATACAGTTAACATGTGTAACAGTTAACATACGTAGCTGTACAACATCTAAGATTCTAAAAGCTTTGTATTGTCACAAGTCCACCTTTTTCTTCCCTTATTTCACATTTCCTTCCTTAGCATTCTCGTTTCTGTAATTCAGGAGCAAGAGTTTGCCTATATTACATCTCCCATTTCCTTGTCTAGCTATTTAATATTCCAAAGATAAGAGAAAATATATTATCATCAAAATTATTTTAATAGTAGGATCATATGTACCTTTCTAAATGCTGTGATCATGAGCAGTTATATCCTCAAAGATTTAGTGATTCAAGCGAAGGTCCAGGAAACGAAAAGAAGCATCAGAATGGTATCAATGCCACTAGAGATATGCAAAGGATTTCTGCAAGCATCCTTTTGCTATATATGAGTGTGGAAAGTGGACAGGAAAGTTGACTTGCAGTTGTGACTATCAAGTCCAAATTTAATGGAGATTAAGAATGAAAATGATAGAGAGGAGGAGGATTCTTGGCAAAAAGAATACCTTGGGAGGCATGGTGGCAGAATGGACAGTGGAAGGAGACAATCCTAATACTTATATAGAAATGACTTTTAGAAAGGGGGGGGTGGGTGTTGAGAATGATAGAATCAACTTCTACTGAAGTCCTGCTATTTTGTGCAACTGAGCTAGTGGTTATACACTCTACCTAAGAATCAGTTTTTGGGGTAATAGAGGGCTGACTGCATGTTTAATTTGAAAAAAAAATGTTTTTCATGCATGCATTCAAATTGAGCCAACAAATTGACAAAAGGGAGACAAAAGTTCTTAAAGTAGAAAACTAGGAATATATGTGAGGTAAATATAAATATAGGTAAAGGATTTTTCTTAAGAGGTAATGTACCATGTTGCTGCTTGATGAGGAACACAATTGAAAGATTTCTGAATTGCAGGAGTTATTCAGTATGACCTGAGATGTGAAAAGAAATTTATCTGTAATTCTAAATAAATAAGATTATTCTTTTAATGTCAGTGGGACACCATGGAAGAATTTTTCAACTATAGCCTATGAATGAAATGGCCTTTGAAGGAAAACCTAGGGTCCTATTAGCTTTGAAAATAGACTGTTTTAAAGATAAACCAGCAATTCTAGAGTTACCTTTCTTTGTCATTATGGAATAAAAGTAAAGTTAGGGTGAATAAAATTATGTATTTAAGAAAAGAGCAATCAGACATAATATTATTTTTCACTCAGAATATAAACATGAATAGTAAAACTGATCTTATAATTACTGTAGTGTTTATCACCATCATTTATGATTATTGTGTCATCAGCAGTCATCTAAATACATCAAATGGCATAAATAGAAAGAAAATATAGCTTTGCTTAGTGGATATTTATAGTTCTAATATGCTTTTTAACTCCTTATTACCGAATTATCTCTAAGTACTGAACATGTCAGTACAATTCTGAATTTCAACAGTTATATATTTTACAATTTTATATATTTTAAGATATGAAACTGCATATTTTAAAAATGAATAAAATGCATATTAAAACTGCATATTATAAAGAAATCAAGTTTATTCACTTTGTCTTTTCTACATGTGTTTAATCAAATAACTACAAGAATAAATTCATTGATCAAATATTATTATTGTGTATTAGTTTTTCAAAAGAGTATTAAATAGTCCAATGAATACAAAATAAAGTCAGTCATTGAACATCAATATTGAGACTTTTCTATAGACAGTCATTTCGTAACTGAATAGAAATAAACTGAAGCAGCATTTTGGTTCAGAGAACTGCAAGTCAATGACTCAAAGTGTTTTAGAGAATTTTTATAGTGAGGACACATAACCAGGTGGTAATAGGCATAGGGGTCATTGCTTTGAAGACTGACAAGAAATAATTAGCATATTATATTATTTGACTAAATAATTCTAGTTAGGTATATATCATAAAGAGGTTTTTTGCACCATAAATAGAGGAACACATTTGTAAAATAAAAAGTATCCTGAAATTTTACATGACCATCAATAGGAGGGTAGGTCAATAAATTATGGTTATTTTCTTTTACTGGATGAGAAAATTCAGTGACTTAAAGTGGATTGAATAGATGATTCTTGTTTCCAGAGTATAGGAAAGAGAAGGAAAGAAATAGTGTGAAGAAGGAGAAAGACCAATATGACAGGACATGAGTTAAGGGTATTCAGGTGCATTGGTAGTATTAAAAAGGAGAGAACTAATAATCCAACAGACTGAGCAACAACACTGAAATCATGATACTCAAATTTGAACAACTAAACTTAAAAAGATGGCAGGCTGAGAAGGGCATTAGATTGGGAGGACTCTCGGAATATTGGTAGAGAGAAATTTACACTGATTGTGGGATATTCATTGAAACTTTGTATGTCTAAAATTCAACTATAACTATAGGTAAATCATAGTGTTTTGATTAAAAGTATTGTTGATTTAAAAATTGGAATTCTAGAAAGTATTTAAAATGTATGAATTCAGCCCAAAGATAATCATAATGGCTTACAACTTACACCTTGCTATTGAATGATTTTGAGTTTAATCCCTGGCACCATCACATACTTGCCTAATAATTCTGGCAGCTTTGTTTTTTGAGTCTGGCAACTCTACTGTGTCTGATTCTTAGTGCTATAAGTAATCTCCTACTACATTGTAGTCTTGTGTCAGTGAGCTCCACAAAATAGCACAAACTCTGATTCCAAAAACATAGAAGTGTAAATACTATGAGTTAAAAGTGTGATCACTAGCAAACATGTGGTTGAAAACTACTACTGAAGAAATGGAATGTTGGTGAGTACTGAGGCTGAAAGAATGAATCTATGCAACTGTATGATTCCCAGAAAGGACTGCAACTATATGTGAGCATCACAATCAACAGCATGAGAGGTCCCAGTCATAACATTAAAAATTAACAAAAGCAGTGAAATTAAGAAAGATGGAAAAGTTTTTAAAAAATTAAAACAAGTAATTGCCCCATTTTATATTATTTCATTTTTATCTTTACTTCAAACAGAACCACACAACTTGAACCATCTTGTTCGGTTCCACAAATGAACAGGGAAAGAAAGGAAGGTACCAGGACCAAACAGACATATGAATATTAAGTAGAAATAAAAAAAATGATCAAACTTAATCACCAAATCTAAAGCTAATAACAACAGAATCGATACCCAAATTTACAACATACTAGACACACAGAGGGCGGCTTATAATAGCAGCCTGGGTGGTAAAAGAGGGGGATATTGGATACATGCTGGGAACAAGAGTAGAAGGCGGACAACATTGGTGGTGGGAACAACCCTGATTCAATATCACTATGTACCTAAAATATTACTGTGAAAGATATCTAAACCACTTTGATTAAAATAAAAAATGCAGAAAAATTAAAACAAATAGGTATTTAAATATTTATAGTAAGTCTGGATCAATTTCAAAATCCTGTTTATGAAAAATGCAATATATATTGACACGGTTGGTATATTATATGCAAAACTTAAAATGCAAAATTGAACTCTTTCTATGATTCTACATTTATGTGTTAAAAGTATCAATGATAAATACATAAATGATATTTGTAGGGTTTTTTAAATTATTTTTTCAGAAGGATCAGAGAAAGGAATAGGATCAAAATAAATCTATCAATTCTGTCTTTGCTTCGCAAAATAGTGAAATGGAAAAAATCGCTTGAATTTGCAAGTTAGTTGATAGATACTTGGAGGATCAGTAAATTGATCACCATAGTCTTATTTTTTTAAAAAAATATACCTTAGTATTAATAAAGAATTGAGACCACCTTAACTCACAGTTTTATTAGCAAAGCCAAGATTAGAGTGTGTCTAGTTGTGAGAATATAAAAAGAACAAGCCAGAGACAAATGTATTCATATAATTGCCCATGCAAAAACTTTCAAGGGTGTATTTACCATTTCTACACTGTGATCACAGATGTCATCTACAAATCAACTTAATAGCTAACATTTTAAAGCACTGATTACATATTTTTGTGTATTTTATGAAGTTTATGATATTAGGTTAAAATGAAAGCAAAATTATATTATAGTCAATACATGATAGAGACCTATCTTTTATAAAAGGGAATATGGATTGCAAAATACTGTAAAAAAAAGCAAATGAGAGATGTTTTGGGATTTGAAGCAATATCAGACAGGATAAAAATCATCCTCTTATTTTTATTCAAAATCTTTTCTCTCTTTAAATCTATTTCCAATTTATTATATATATATATATATATATAGCATATTAGAAATCCTATAAACCGCATTTCAAATCTGTTGGTCATAATAAAGAAATAAAAATAGAATCAAATGGGAATTTATAGGATTAACAGGATGCCATCCCACTCAGTATATGTCTTGTCACTCATTGGTTGGAAACATTTTTGAATGTAGTACCTTGGATTGATGTTTAGACTACTCAATCTACCATAGGGTCTGATTCTTCCCAATAAACACCTCAGGTCTCAGGAAAATGCCTTCTTGCCTTTCCAGACTTCCCCATGAAGCTGCTTGCTCCTGAGGAGCAGAAGGCTTGTGTTTTGGAACTCCTGAACCCATTTCACTTTCTTTAGTGTGTGTGGATTATTTCCTGCATACATTTGCTTCTAGACCCGCATCTCTCCAGTGTTCTGGCTTTGGAGCTTGAGGCTTGATTTAACAAGGATTGACTTCTAAGCAAAAAGACATCATTCAGAAACCTTCTCCAATACATCAGAGGTTATTAGTATTTTATGGTGATGGTTATGTTACGTGTGCCAGTCCCTTTGCAAAGCTTTGCAAATGATAACACATTTAATTCTGAAAATGAACCCGTGAATTAGGTCCTTAGCCTTTTATTCTTTGCAAAAGCAATCATCAGAGCACTGATTTTAAGTGAATTTTCTCATGTTTACAAACTAAATGGTAATAAAGACAAAATTCTAGAGTTCATATTATTTATTTCTTAATTAATTTTATGCAAATTTTTAAAATTAAATCAAAGAACCATGATTTACAAAGTTACTGATAGTTGATTTTTAGACATAAAATATTTTAATGCCAATCCACATCACCAGTATCATCACCCCATCACCAGTATTTCCAAATTTCATCATTCTTCACATCCACACTCACCCACACCTTCTCCCTTTTGCCTGACAGGCACATTTCTAAGTTCAATGGTTGCAGCTTAGATCTTACATTTTCAGCATTCTTGTGTCTGTTGGATATATAGCCATATTACTTTCCCACATCACCAGTATAATTGAAGTTTCAACCTTTATTCCCTTTATTTTCCTTTCTCATCTGTTTTCTTCTCCTTTAATTTCTTTCTTTCTCTGTACTCCTTCTTAAGTTCTGGGGTTAAGGGTGATTCAGATTTCTCCTCTTTCATCATCCAAGTATTCAATAGATATACTATTTTACATTTCTTCATTTACTAATTCTATATTCCACAGATAAGTGATATCACCTTTTGCCTTTCTACTTCTGGTTTACTCTGCTCACCATGATATCTTCCAGTACCAACCAGATTACAGAAAATGATATGATTTTATCAATAATTGCTGCTACATATATACACATAGTTCTGTTTATATGTATATAAAATGTATATATATAACACACCTTCATAATTCATTCTTGTCATTGTACACTTAAGATGATTTCATGTCTTAGATATTGCATGAAGTGCACAATTAATAATAGTGTTCATATATCTTCTGAATGATAGTTTTTAGTTCTGGGAGTAGATGTCCAAAATTGGAATTTTTGTGTGATATGGCAATTTAATTTTTAGTTTTCTTAGGGCTATCAATGCCATTCCCCACAGAGGTTGTACCAGGTGATATTCCCACAAGCAATGTGTAAGAGTTCCTTTTCACTACATCCCATCAGCACAGATTGTTTCTATTTTTTCAATTGTACATATTCACTGCTATGAGTTGATATCTTTGTTGGCTTTTATGTGATGCTGAGTACTTTTTCATGTGCCTATTGGTGATTGCTTATCTTACTCTGAGAATCATCTATTCCTTTCATCTCCCCTTTTTGAAAACTTTTATTTTTACTTTTTCTTTGTGAGTACTTTATATCTTTGTGAGTATATTCTGAATATATATCCTGAATATCATTCTTTATCTGAAGTGTTGAATACAGGAACTTTTTCCCATTCATTTAGCTATCTTTTGGTTTTAGCTTGTGTATCCTTTGCCATGGAAAAACTCTTTAATTTTGTAGTCCCATTTGTTTATTTTTAATTTTGTTGTATATCTCTGATTCTTAACTGCAATGCAATGCTGATGACAGTAAGTATTAAGAAACAGATAAAATACATTTTCAAAGAATAAATCATGTGAATATATATCACTTACAGGTATTTAAAAATGAAATATAGTCTACTAAGAAAAGTGTATACTAATAACTATAGAGACAAAATATTGAAAACAGAATGAGAAGTTGGACCCTTACAATACACTAGTGAAGCAACAGCCATTTGTAAATGAAAACTTGCTGGATCAGTGTTGTATTTTAAAAAGACTTTCATTTCAAAGAGAACTTGAACTTTGAGAAATTAATCTATTGATGCAAGGTTAAACATTTTATATTTGACACAGGTTTATCGCATGTCTTTGTAAGATAAAAATTCTGTTTAGGCATTCATTGTGACTTGGAGGATTATTGAGTGTTTTTTTTCTATTCTTTTTTTTTTTTCAATTTCTATTCCTTTTACTCTGTACTTCTGATTACTCAGTGAAAGCATGAAGAAACAGGAAAAGCAAAAAGGGACCTAAGTCCTAAGTAAATGATTCCTTGCTAAGTATTTTGTAGAGAGTGAAGACAGAAAAATAGTATGTTTTGTTCCCCTGCCCTCACTCAGTCATTGTTCTTGAGGCACAGAGAAGAATAAAAATCAATGTGGCCAAAGCGTCAAGGACCATAAAACAATGGAAATGCACAGCTTTTAGAATTCTGTGAAAGCTGGACAGCATAAACTCATGAGCAGTGGTACATTAAATAGTAGAATAGAGACTCCTGGGATTAGGAGCTATTGTGTATCAGTCCACTGATAATAGAGGAATGCTTATTTCAGTAAAGAATTTCTACATAAACCTGGGAAGGCTGTGTAGCAGTAGAATTTTTCATTCAGTTTTGGAATGTATGCTAGAAAAAAGATTCACGGAGGAGTAGAGAATTATCTGAGAGAAGTGTCAGCTTGTGATTTCATTGTGGTCAGTGGGTCAGATGAGTTTCAAGAGCAAGGTAAAAAAAAGTGCAAAGCTCTTCAGACAAAAATATCCATGTGAACAAGAACTGGAGAGGCACATCAAAGCGCTATGTAAATTTGCTTTGGAGGTGTTCAGAGATAGTACAGGGGATGAAACTGGTGGTTTGATCCCTGGCCTATATATGGTTCCTAAATAATGCTTGGTGTCCCCCCCTCACCCCAAATAGTATTCTGACTACAAGTTAAAGAAAGTATTAATTTCAAGAACTTAATATATCACAATCTGTTTCAAAAACATTAGCCACTGTAGATTTTGCAACACACGCAGAAAATCTTTTAGTATTTTGTATCCAAATAAGAAATGTGTTTGCATAATGCATATGACTATCTACCCATATGAATTTCTAATTAATTATTTGAAAACTTTCAGTATGTCAGTTGGATACTCGGGAAACTTTTCTAAGGTGTAAAGGTTTTCTTTTATTAATAGGAATACTAGTAGTTAAATCAATCTCTATAGGATGTATGTAAGGTATATAGGGTGTGATATATAGGATGTAATTACTCCCTCTATATTTAAATAATTAATTCCTTTATGATTGGATAATTAGACTTAACATTTATTCTAAGCCAGAATTTGAAAAACTCACAAAATATAAGAGTGGAAAGGGGAATTAATTGCTCTTCAGTACATAACTATGATGAGCATGTAAAAGTTACTTTACATATATTATTCTATTATGCTGCTAAGCCAAACGTTTAAGATACAAAAGAAACTGAGGCAGAAAAATTCAGGATATAGGGCTAAAATTAGAACTGGTTTGTGCAGAGGTTGTTCTAGTTTTGATAGCCTGTAGCCCTTGAGTGAGACATAGATATTCTTTGCATGCTCTCAAGAACTTGATTTATTACCCATCCTGTCACAGATATAAGAGAACATTAAAAGAGAAATTCTTACTTATCTAGAGGAAAAGCTATAAGATTTATTTGTAGTTATGTAAGGCACTTGAGCAAAGTCTATATGATACATTCCGACAGTCTATTTGTTTATTTCATGAAGAATTTAATGAATGTAATGAAGAATTAATTTGGAGACTAGGTAATGAATAAGCAATAGTGAACTCACATGTTGGTGGTACTTTCCTAAATGGTGTGTGTGTGTCTGTGTGTCTGTGTGTGTGTAGAATTCAGATAGTTCTTCATTTCCCTGGATCTGACAAAATTGTGGCATTTGGTCTTCAAATATTGAATAGTGTTAAAAATATAAATTTGAAGATCAAAGTTTTCTGGATTAACTCTGTTTGACTGTAAGGTAATTGGTTTATTCATCTGAATATGTAGGAATCTTGATCATTTTAATCTATCTTACTAAGTATGATTTTACAAGCACCGGTACTCTCAACCCATATGTTTAGGCATATATTCTCCATTTATATCGAGGCAGTTGTTTAGATTAAAACTGCTTGGGGGTTTCACTCCATTTTATTATGTTTTCATTCTTTCTCATTGCTTTCTAGAAAGTATCTACATTTTCAGAATCTCCTATTCATACTTGCTATCATGCTTAGAGGTTAAATTTTATAGCTGTTTACCTACAGCCTTTATATTTATAAAACAGACAACAATCTATATAGCATTACTGATAATGGACTTTAGGGAAATGGCATTCATATGATTTGATTTATTTATTTGTGGAAGAAGGTATACATGAATACTCAAAATTACCAGAGTCTACTCAGTGATGGAGACATCAAGAGGTTTATTCTTACAGTATATACCAGGGATTTAATACATATAAAGGGGCACACATTATTTCCAATAATACCATGTTGTCCAGTTACTTTAAAAAAGAAGAGGTATGAGTTCATCCACGGAAATGTTTTTGTACAAAATAAGTCAGTTTGTGGGGGCTGGAGCGATGGCACAAACTTAAAGGCTTTGCACACTCTAACCTAGGATGAACCAAGGTTCAATCCCCTGGTGTCCCATATGGTCCCCATGCCAGGAGCTATTACTGAATGCATAGCCAAGAATAACCCCTCAGCATCACCAGGTGTGTCCAAAAAAGCAAAAAACAAAAGTCAGTTTACATTTTATTTTTATTATTTCAATGTTTTCAGATAAAAACTTATCACAGACTATGCATGTAAGTGGTAGAAATGGTACCTGCAACATTATAAATTACTATTTTTGCTTTATTTGCTTCAAGGCCATTCTAGGTAGAGCTCAAAGTTCCTTCATTCTCTAAATTCAGGAATCACTCTGGTGGTGCTTGATGAACCAATGCCAGGGATTGATCTTGGGCCCAGTGTTTAAATTGTGTAAGTTGGCTTCTCTATTCACTGTACTGACGTCCCTATTTTGTTACTTGAGACAAAAATATTGATTTACATATATTATATAAAATTTATTTGTTTATATATGATGAATCCATGAGGTATATTTCTGTTGAATTAATTAGTGATTGAGTGAAACAATTAAAATAGTAATAACAAGCTATTACTTGTTAAGTGTTAAGAAATTATTATCTAGCAGTTGGGGAGATAGTTGAAAGTCTGGTGCATGTATATAACTTTGTATACTGAGATCCAGATTTTATCTTCAGAACCATTTGACTTCTTATAAAATCATTTGTAGTAAACAGATATTAACTCCTGAGAACTCAATGGTGTGGCTTAAATGCCTAACCCACTCCAAAGAAGTAAACATAAAATATAGTAAGAACATTGGATTTAACTTTAGCAATGACAAATTAAAGTAGAGGTTAATTAAAGGTAATATTTTACCAACTCATGCAGTTATTAATTGTAACTTCCAATAGCAAAAATGAAAAATGATAGACTATATACATGTATTTATGTAACTGATAAAATAGAAAACCAAACTGCTTAATTACTTAACTATATAATGAATGTAATTCAAAGTAAAACAAGAAAAATCTGTTGTCAAACAATTTTTTTTAATGGCAGGTACATTGTATTTGGCCATGATAAAGAAAGATACATGTATCATTACCATATATAATAGGAAAAGAAATATAAAAAATTTAAGTCTGTTCATTTAGATTTTAAGAATCAAATTTGATTTATTCTTACATTGTGTTCAATAAAACTTATTACTTAATCTAAACATAGAAAATCAAGATGTAATGCTGATAAGGGTGTACTTTGATAAACAAAATATACAGATTAAAATGATTGCAATTACAGACTTAACAAGTAGATAAAGCCAATGAAGTAAATTTAAATAATAGTTAAATAAGCAAGAACAGTTAACAACTGAAGCTGAAAATATACCTTAAGTTAGCAATAAAAATTCATAAGCAAGAAATTGAAATTATTTTCTAAAATATATCCTACTATATAAACTTAGGTATGTCTTTCTTCACATTATCTTCATGAAGTGGCCTGGAAATAGAGTCTCAGATTTCATTTTGGAATTCACAGTATAACTTTCAAGCAAAATATACATTCACTTTCATTCTTGTTGGCATAGACAGCCAAAAAAGAATATATATAAAGATAAAATGACAAGGGACCAACTCATGAAAACTGAAAGAACTTTTTAAAAAGGAGAACAATGAATATTTTGTGACTAAATTTATGGGACTCTGGAGAGTAAGAAAATCAGAGCCCACCTATAGAAGGGAAAATTTTAATGAACGTGTATACATGAAATATGCAAAATAAAAATTTTTCTTTTTTTTTTTGGTTTTGGGGTCACACCCGGCGGTGCTCAGGGGTTACTCCTGGCTCCATGCTCAGAAATTGCTCCTGGCAAGCACGGGGGACCATATGGGGCACCGGAATTCGAACCGATGACCTTTTGCATGAAAGGCAAACGCCTTACCTCCATGCTATCTCCCAGGCCCCAAATCTTTCTGCAGAAAATATATAAATCCAATTAATAAAATGTAGTTTAATCTTGCCATAATGAGGCAAGACCCTAGTTGTCATGGTTGACAGGAAAAACATTGATGCTTAAAATTTACTTTTATATTTTACCATTCAGATATTTTGATTAGAGCATTATTTGTCAAAATCATTCCTTACTTTCATCTAGGGTCTCATTTGAAATATTTTCACACTTGTTCCAGTTCTCTTATAACCATTGTAAATAATGATACTTCTTTAGCCACAAATATGCTAAATTACTACCCTTAACATTCTTTAGATCTATTAGTATACATAAATAACTGCTAGCATGTTCTTATATATAAACATTTATCAGGTACTGAAACCAACTTACTGGGAATAAAAAGTTGAATTAAAATTTCATAATTACAGAATAAACAAAATTGAGAGTGATTTCTAAGAGTACATGAATGTAATCTGCATATAAAACTTTCTTCTTATTTACTAAATTAATAGCATATTATATACTATTATATACTGCAGCATATTTATATGCTGTAAATATCAAGATAGAAAATTAAAAAAATGTACAAATATTTGTTGAGAATTATTTTGCATAGATGACCAAAGTAAGATCTATTAAACAGTTACTTGGAGAATGTATTATAGTCTAATTTCATAATTACAGATATTAGGCTATTCAAGAGATACATATCTTCCATGTCTAAGATAAGAACATCTATTGAGAAACAATAGATGAGAAATAGATTGAGAAACATCTAGTACAGAAACATAACAAAACCTGATTTTGAGATTAGAAAATTAAAATGCAATGCAACCTATGTAGCTCTGTAACATATTATTACTTTTCAAGACCTCCTTTTACTCAAAGGGCAAGATATTAAAATTTGTACAGTGTCTGGTGAAATTTTATGAATATATTCATACTATATTCTATAATGTTAAAAGCATTTTCTGAGATAGATGGGAAAATATATATTTTAGAGTATATGCTTAAAAGTCAAATTTCTATTAGATATAGTAACTCATTTATTTTCCCAGTCATGATTCTTAAAACCTTCCTCTGTGTGTACTCAGTTTTCTTCTGTAGCACTCATTAATGACGAATGTTGTCCCCAACTTTGTTGTTATGATAGCAGAATTTTTACTATTACCTATTTGTCACAATATTATATGAAGGTTACTTGGTATTATTTTGAATAATCTGCAATTTACTTGAGTTGCAAAAACCATATACTGAATTTCATACCTGGTTTTTATTTATAAATATTATTTAAAAAATAGATACTTTTCCACATACAACCTAAACTCACCTCTCAATAATCGTGAAAATTTTTCAATAATATTATTAGAAAATTCTGTGGTACAGAGGTAAATTACTGAGGAATAAAATCATATTTAATGTTGCAGCATGGCGACAGGAGAGATAGCACAGCGCAAAGTGTTTCCTTTGCATGCCAGGGACCCAGGGCAGACCTAGGATCCATTCTCAGCATCCCATCAGGTTCCCCAAGCCAGCCAGGAGCGATTTCTGAGCACAGAGCCAGGAGTAACCCCTGAGCACCGCTGGATGTGGCCCCAAACCAAAAAAAAAAAAAAAAAAATGTTGCGGCATGGTACAGCATGCTGTAGTTTAAAATAGAAGTAGTTATTTTTTAATGAAAACATTGCCAAATCAAAATCAAAAGGCAGTGAAAATATAGCAAAGAAATACATAGGTCAATCATATTTCTGTTAAACTCTGGCTTACTTTTAACAATAAAACAGTCAAAAAGAATACTTATTAGAAAGAACATTAGCTATTAGGATTACAGTCAATGGAAATTATGCACATATTAATAAAGTTTTTAAATTTATCCCACATTTTATTTTTATAGTTTTGTAGTTGTAGTACTGTTAAAGTACCTATATACTAGAACCAAACAACAAAATGGTTACATCAAACCACCACTGAAGTAACTACTGTCCCTCACAGTCTCTATGTCATCTCTGACCTCATTTTCACTATCCCCTCTACCCTGATTATTTGATAATTGGTTTTGTTTTACACTGCCAAGCATTGCTTATAATTTCAGTGCTCTTTGTCCCCTTCTTTTGTCTATATTCTATGAGTTAATATTACATAGATGAGTAGAATTTTCTGTATTTATTCTTCTGACTGATTTCACAGAACATGAACTTTGCAATTCCATTCACATTGCAGCAAACGCTAGGATTTCTGCTGTCTTTCAGTTGCATATTGTTTCATTACGTATGTATTTTCAACCTTCTTGCTCCATCCATTCATTATTGGATATTTGGTTTATTTCTATAACTATTGAATTAAAGCCTATTGAATTAAACGCCGCAATGAGTATAGATCGGCACATGTGCTTTAAAATTTATATTTTCTGATGAAGGGTCATGATAAAAACTATTAAAAGAGAGGTGGTGAATAGTGCAGGTATTAGGGTGCTGGCCTTCACATGGTCAATCCTGGCTTGATTCCCAGCACCGCTAAGAATAATTCTTGAACAGAGAGCTCTGAGTAGACCCTGAGAAAACTGTGCAACCCTGACAGAAATAATAATAAAAAGAATAAACATATCAGAAATATACCTCAAAATAATAATGCTGATCTACTAAAAATCTAAATCCAATAGCCAGGGGAGAACTACTTAAGGCCTTCTCGATATCAGATACTAGGCAAGAATGTCAAATTTCTCCACTTTTGTTTAATACAGTCTTGGAAGTCAATGCTAAAGAAATCAGGCAAGGACAAAAATACCAAAAGGAACTTGATAAGGAAAAAAAGAAGCAAAACTAGTGAAATTTGCAAATAAAATGATCATATATACGTGTATATGTACACACACATGTAGAAAGAGAAAGAACAAATCAATACAGCACTGTAGCAGGTTACAAAGTACACTAACAAAGCTGTGGTTTTTCTGTGTGCAAATATTGAACAAGGAAATGAAGAAATAAAAAGGACATCACTTTCCAAATAGTGCTAAATATATCATATGCCTAAAGAGCAACAAAGAAGGTAAAAGATTTATTGAATCAAATCTATAAAACCTCTTCCGTGCTCCCACCTACACTTCCTCCCTCCCTTCCTCCCTCCCTTCCTTCCTTCCTTCCCTCCTTCCTTCCTTCCTTCCTTCCTTCCTACCTTTGTTCCTCCCTCCCTTCATTCCTTTCTACTTTACTCACTTCCTTTCTTACTTCCATACTTTTCTTTCCTTCCTCACTTCCTCCCTTCCTTCCTTCCCCTCCCTTCCTTCCTCCCTTCCTTTCTTTCTTCCTCCCTTCTTCCCTTTCCCCCTTTTTCCTTCTTTCCTTCCTCCATCCTGCTTTTCTCCCTCCTTTCTCCTCCCTCCCATCCTCCCTTCCTTCCACCCTTTCTTCCTCCCTCCCTCCATTACTTTCTACTTTCCTCCCTCCCTTCCTTCCTTTTATCTTTCCTTCCTCCCTTCCTCCCTCATTTCCTTCCTCTCCTCTCTTCCTTCCTCCATTCCTTCCATCCATCCTTTTTTTCTTCCTCCCTTCTTCCCTTCTTTCCTCCCTTCCTCCCTCCCTCCCTTTCTCCCTCCTTTCTCTTCCCTCCCATTCTCCCTCCCTTTCATTCTTTCTTCCTCCCTCCCTCCCTCCCTTCCACCCTTTCGTGCTTCCTCCCTTCATCCATCCTCCCTTCCTTCCTCCCTTCCATCCTTCTTCCCTTCTGTCTTTCCTTCCTCCCTTTGTCCTCCCTTCCATTCTTCCTTCCTCCCTTCCTTTCTTTCTCCCTTTGTTCATCCCTCCTTCCCTTTCTCCCTTACTTTTTTCTTTCCTTCCTTTCATTCTATCCTAAAATTTTAAATTTTGAATCAAAAAGAAAAAAATTTCAAAAAAACTACTTGAAATTAGTTGTATGTAACAAAATCATAACTTGAATAATTCCTCAATATATAAGAGAAATATATAGGGACCCAGGAGATAGCATGGAGGTAAGGCGTATACCTTTCATGCAAAAGGTCATCGGTTCGAATCCTGGGGCCCCATATGGCCCCCCTGCCTGCCAGGAGCAATTTCTGAGCATGGAGCCAGGAGTAACCCCTGAGCACTGCTGGTTGTGACCCAAAAACAAAAAAAAAAGAGAGAAATATATATAGATAGATATAGAGATATAGATATATATTCTCAATATATAGAGAGAATGTATAGTTATTTTCTTAAGTCTGTCATATTGCTTGAGATGTTTTTATATTGACCCTGGAAATAGTTCCATATTCATATTATGCTTCAAAGAAAGAAAAAATTGATTTCTCTTCCCCATAGAAAAAAATCACTGTAACTGACTTTGTAATTAACTAATTTCTTTTAATAACTTGAAATATAATTTTATTAATCAAAGTTAAATACCTGAAATGGGATTTGAAATGAATAAAAAATATACACCATCCCAAAGGTAAATTAACATTTCAGTAGTTTATAAACTCACAAACTAACTGTATCTGGTGGCTTCTTGAGGGAGAATATACAGTATAAAAATTGTTAATAGGGAATCCTCAAATGAACATTAATTTTTTTCTAATGTAATAAGTCATTCTCATTAGATGATGATTAAGGGGGTATTAATTATACAGGAAATTTATATTAGATAATCTCTTCTTTTTCCTTAGATAATTTTTTTATTTTTTGTTTTAGAAGAACTTAAAGAAAGTTAGTCTTAAATTGTCTCTTAAAAATTTGAATAAATTAACTATACCACCACTATATCTCTTGTTAAATCTTATGCCAGTGAATCAATCCCGTGACTTTATTCTAGTTGTAGTTCAATAAATTATCTTTAAGTATACTAATGCATTATTGCTGAAGTAAAACTTGTTTTATATTTGTATTGTGTAAGTGATCCAGACATTTACTCAAATTTATATTTTATATTTTAGTACCTCTTTTAATTTTTTTTGTTTGTTTGTTTTTTGGCTCACAACCAGCAGCATTCAAGGGTTACTCCTGCCTCTGATCTCAGAAATCACACCTGGCAGGGACGAGGACCATATGGGATTTGAAAAATTGTCCTTCTGCATGTAAGGCAAACGCCCTACCTTCATGCTGTCTCTCAGGCCCCATTGTACTTCTTTATTCCTTGGAAATCATTACATTCCTTCTGTCACGTTCTAAGTAAGATAATAAGAAATGTGATGAGATGCGTTGGATATAAGTCAATTATAAGATGTGAAATATCGAGTGAGCTACTTAGTTTTACCTTCTGGTGGCTATAGTGTGTGTGTTAATTTTTAAACACCATGGTTACAAGGTTGTTCATGATAGTTATTTTTTCCACAAATAAATTTGTTCATAATTGAATTACAGACATACAACATACAACAAACTTCACCAGTGGACATTTCCCATCATGAATGTCTCCAGTGTTTCTCTCATCCTCCCCAATTCTTTTTAACCTTCCTATTTCTGGGACATACATATTTCTTCTATTTTTCTTATCTCTCTTACTCAATATTCAATTTTTTCTCTTTTAGACACTTTGGTTTGCAGTACAGTGCATAATTATTGCCAACAATGTGCAGTTTGCCTCCATCCCACAGTCCCCCCAGCCTGCCTTTGGAGAAGGCATTTTACTTCTCTCTCTCTTTTATTTGCTCTCTCTTTTCTTTTTTGATACTGTGGTTTACACTACTGCTAATAAAGAGGTACTATGTACCTTTATCACTTTATGCCCTTGTAGAACATAGTTCTTGTCCAGAGTACAAATACCACTGTCACTGTGGACCATTCACTATGCTAACTGCATTAGTCACACTTTGTGGTAAATTTCTGACCATAGGCAGGTCTTACTGATCTTCATCTCTATTATGGGTATAATTACCAAACTATCTATTACTTTTCATTTACTACAGAATTGGGTGAGGTTATTCTATATTTCTTCCTCTCCCTCGTTCTCATTTTACTATATAATAATCTCCATATTCTTTTATTTATAAGTAAATGTTATGACTTCAAATTTTCTAAGAGCTGCATAGTCTTTGTGTCTATGGACCATGCTTTCTTTAGCCACCCATTTAATTTTGAGCATTTGGGTTGTTTTCATATTCTGGCTATTGTAAGTAATGCTACTACAAATATAAGAATGCAGATGGCTTTTCTGTATGGTAATTTTGGGTTCTGAGGGCATAACCCAAGAAATGGTATTACTAAATCATACGAAACTCAATTTCCAGTTTTTTGAGAATACCCATATTGTTTTCTAAAAATGCTGTACCAGTCTACATTCCCACCAGAAGTGATTAAAACTCCCTTTCTCCCTTCACTTACACTAGATCTGGTTGCTTGTTTTTTTTTTGGGGGGGGGGTAGTGATGTATGATAGATACCTAGTTCTTGTGCCTTTTAGCCATCTTTATTTCTTCTTTGATAAAATGTTTGTTTAATTCTTCTCCCCATACTTAATAGGGTTAGAATTTTTCCTTCTTACTATGTTCTATTACTGGCTTTCTTATCTTAGATATTTCTGATGGGTATTTAGTGAGTAGTTTCTCCCTTTTGGGGGTAGCCTTTGTATCTCAGACACTGTTTTCTTTGAAATGCACAAGTCTCAGTTTAATGTAATTCAGTGTCATGGAGTTTTCTGCTTACATTTCCCTTCCATGTACCTCATAGTTTTCAAATCTGATATCAAGATATTTAATTCACATTTTTGAATACATATCTTTAAGAACTATGATTTCAAATATGTTTGTAGTTAGGTTTTAGTTATAAAAATAAAAGAACACCACCCTTCACCAGTGCAACATCTCCACCATCAAATCCCTCCATGTCCCTCTTCCCCCACCCCTGGTCTTCATTCAAGATAGGCATTCTTTTTCTCTCACTCATTGCCATTGTCATGGCAGTTGCCAGTGTAGTCATTTCTACAAATAAGCTCACCACTCTTTGTGACAAGCTTTATATCATAGGCTGAACCATCCAGCCTTCATCTCTATTGTCTCTGGGTATTATTACAATGTCTTTTACTTTTCTTAAAATCCATAGATGAGAAAGACTATTCTGTGTCTATCTTGTTCATTCTGACTTATTTTATTATATTCAGCATTACAGATTTCATAACCTCTTCTTTTCTGACAGCTGCATCGTATTCCATTGTGTATAAGTACCACAGTCCATACACAGCATTAAAGTGAGGTTAGAGTTAACTTTTATTTTATGTAGTTGACCAGTTTTCCCAATACCACTTGTTGAAGAGGCTTTACTTGCTCTGGTTCGTATTTGTTACCCCTTTATCAAAGCTGAATTGATTATAAATCTTTGATTAATCTCAGAATATTCAAGTCTATTTCACTGATTTTAAAGTCTGTCTTTATTTCAATACAATACTGTTTTAATGACTATTGCTTTAATGATTTCAAGAGTGTTTGATCCACTTCTTTGAAAAATGTCATGTGTATTCTTAAATTCTTAAAGGAATTGCATTAAATCTGTACAATGCTTTGTGAAATATTGACGTTTTAATGACAATTCTTCTAATACTTGAGCAGCATGTATATCTACATTTCCTTGTTTCCCTTTTATTTCCTGAAGCAGTGTTTTGTAGTTTTCTTTGTATAGGTATTGTATCTCATAAGTTAAGTTGAATATACGATTGTGATTTTCTGAGGCACAATTGTAAGTTGGATTGCTATTTTAATGTTTATTTCTTCTGTTTGGTTATTTGTATATAGAAAAGCTATGAATTTTTATATTGATTTTGTAGGCTACCACCTTATTTTATGAATCTAATGTCTCTAGAAGTCTTTTGGTAGATTTGTTTTAGGATATAGTATATGATATTAAATATAGTATCATATCATGGCAAAGAGTGAGAGCTTGGCTTCTTCTCCCTATCTGGATGCCTTTAATATATTATTTCTTACCTGATTGCTATGGAAAGTACTATTAGTACTATATTGAATAGAACTAGCAAGAGGGGCAACCTCATCTTGTGCCATATCTTAGAGTAAATTTTTTAAATTTTTTCCCATTTAGTATAATTTTTTCCAGAGACTTATGGTAAATAGCCTTGACTATATTGAGGAAAGTTCCTTCATTTCAAATATGGTTAAAAGCTTTTATCTTGAATGGTTATTGTAATTTGTCAAATACTTTCTCCACATGTCTTCCTTTGATCATACTGTTTTTATTTTTCCTTTTATTTATATAGTACATTATATTAAATGACCTGTGTATGTTATATCAACCTTGCTTCTCTGGAATGAATTCTATTTGGTCATTGTATATAAATTTTTTGACTAGTTATTGGTTTCTCCTTGTTAGTATTTTGTTGAGGTAAGGATAGATGTATCTCCTTTTATGAAGAATATCAGCATGTAATTCTTTGTGTGCATTTATATATGCATGTATTTATTTATTTTTATAGTGGCTCTGCCTGTTTTTTGGTATCAAAGTGATTTTTTTTTCATAGAAACTATTTAGGAGTGTTATTGTTTCTTTTTCCTGGAATAGCCTAAAACGGATTAGCAATAGTTCTTTGTTAAATAATTCTTTATGAAATAATTCACTAGTGAATCCATCTGGGCCAGGGCTTTTATTTTTAAATATCCTTTTGATTACCATTTCAATTTCTCTAGTAATGATAAGTTTGTTCAGATATCTTAGTTCAGATCATCTTGGTTCAAACTTGCGACTAGAATTCCAAGATCTATTTCTTCCAGGTTTTCTTGTTTTGTGCATAAATATTCACAAAGCAATCTCTGATTACTTTCTGAATTTCTGTAGAATCTGCAGTGACCTCCCCCTTTTCATTTCTGATTTTGTTTGTTAAGTTTCTAATTTTCTTTGTGAGTCTTTCTGATATTTTATAATTTTTTTTTCAAATTCTTGATATCATTGTTTTGGGTTTTTTCTTTTTTGAGGGGGGAGTTCCAGTTAATTAGTTTCTTCTCTAGTTTTATTTCCTTCGCCTGCTTATTTTTGGTTTCTTTTGTTGGTTCTTTTCCAAGTTTTAAGCTGTGTAATTATGTTATTTATGTAGGTCTTTTCCTTTTTCTGATGAGTGTTTGCAAAACTATACATTTTCTTTTTTATACTGCTTTGACATATTCCACAAATTCTGATAATTCATGCTTCCATTTTCATTTTTCTCCCAGGAATCTTGATTTCTTTTTTTGATTTCTCTATGACCCACTGCTTATTCAGCAATGAGCTGTTTAATTTCCAGCTGTTAAAGTTATTCTTGTGGCTATTTTAGTTCTGGTGGTTATTTTATAATTATCAAAATGGTGATAGTAGCAGTGCACTTTCCTTCTCTTATCTGAAAGTATAATATATGAACCCAAGAATTCTCATATTTTCACTAATGTGCAAATTAGTGGTAATAATCTTTTATAGACATTTCTCCTTCAATCAGTAAGTAACTTGTAAAATTATATTAAATGTCTTTTACTTTGATATAGCAAAGACTATCTGTACATTTGCTATTGTTAATATGAAGTTGAAATATGAGTAGAGAAACACGCAGTATAAAATTGACTCTAATTGTTTTATAGGCATTGGTTCTCATATTTTATGAATTTTTAAATTAGGGAATATGAAAGAAAGACTTTGAAGCTCAGACTTCATGTTAAAACTAAAATTGAATTGTTTATTAATTTTATAATACGTGTAAATTGATCAGGACTACCTAGTTTAGAGTCATGTAACCTAGATTAGTAAACTATAGCCCTTATATTAGAATCACTAAATAGGCAAAAATAAACACAATGAAAAGAGAAATGCAAATTAGGTCAGAACCACATTAATAGCAGAGATAAATTGAATCTGATTTTTAAGTATAGAGTTAGAACTACATAAAATCCTCCCTTTACAGATCATGGCTGTCTCAGAGACTGGGGAAGGACCACTGGCTATTAATTGATCGCAAAATTAGGGCAGGAAGGATGTAGAGATTGAACACAAAGTAGGTCCATAGAATGCAAGCACTCTTAATACAACATTGGGACTAAATACAACACTGAGATAAAGGCAATAGGTTTTTTTATGAGTTCAAGTACTCAAAGAGCTGTCCATTTCTATTTATGATGGCTTCCTTATAGCAAGTCATATTACTATTTTGTTTACCAGAGGCCTTCTATTCCCCTTCTTTCAAAGTATTTTCCTGGTCTTTTTAGTATAAAATCACAATAGTCTAAGTAGAATTCCATTAAGATAGATAGAGCTCCTAAGAAAGAGCATTTTACTTCCCTTTTTACAATCAAGTCTCTCCTATAAAGATGCAAATTGAAGTGCTAACAGCCATGACCTGTTGAAAACAAAGAAGAGGGCAAAACACCTATAATTTCTGACTTCCACTGAGTTAATTACACAGTTGACTTTACTGTCAGGAACTCTCTTGTATTAGGAAAACATATTGGTACACTGCCATTAAATATGCATAACAGATTTCATGTTTGTCAAAGAATTGAAGAAATAATCTGCTGTCCTGTTTATTAGTAACCCTTCAGACTGATTTATGCATCTGCTGATAAAAATTGTTTTGTCTGTGCATAAAAGCTATGAATTCTAGAATTTTGGAGATCTTTTGGAGCGAGACACAGTACCTTATTTATAAAATTATGATTTAATTAAAAATATCAACATAAAAGATTGATATGAAATCATTCACTTTTTAACTAAATTTAATCAACATTGAAATTTGACTCTGAAAATATGAATGGTTCACAGATTTGGTTTTAAAACTATTTTTTCCTCCAACTTTTAAATGGATCAGCACATATAGTCAGATTTAATGGCATAGTTTATGAACACATTATATACTGAAATGATTGACTAAATCATTATATACTGAAATGATTAACTAAATATTCTGAAATAGATAGTTGTAGCTTTGCTCTATCATAGATATTTTTTCAGCTTTACAAGATGTCACTCTGCTGATCTCTTCTCTGTGACTTCTTTAAAATCAAATTTCTACCTAAATTAAAACAAAATAACAACACAAAAAAAAACCTGAATGGCCTTGTAACTTTTTTTTTCTGTGTTTTAACATGACATATTCTTTCTACTTGAAAATAAAAGAAAAAGGGTTTATCTAGTGACTAACAAATGTGCCCCTTGTACTTTCTTTTGGATTTTATGCTAATAACGAATCAAGTTAGCTGTCTTATTTGATCTTATTTTCCCTGGTGGTTATTTTTATATTGTGGCTCAGCAGTTTTTAGTTAGAAAAGGCAGAATTCACAAACCAAGATCTAAATAACAAAGCAATGCAAAACTTCCACAGTTGTACAAGGCATTGAATTTTATCTTCTTCACATCACCTGATTGTTTTTATAAAGTCGCTGTGAGTTTGTGTTCTTGACAAGGATTGATGGACTAAGTGTTAGCATCATGATGTACTGCATTATTTATATACGGCAGCCAACTTCTATCTTTTAGCTTGTCCTTTGCTGTCAATTGAAGAACTGCAATATTATCTGAAAGTAAAGAACTGATAAAAATGGATTGACAATCTTTATATCATTATAAAATTTATCTTTAAAAAAAGTAAAATGTACCTTATATATTAAAGTATCAAAAACAATTGAATACCATCCCTATATGTGCTGCCCTTAAATACATTTAAACATATTTCTGGAAAAATAGTAAACCTGGAACCTGCTGTCTACTTTTGGCAAATGTTTCAATTGCAAACCTCTGACCAGATCCATGTTGCCAGTGCAGAGAACCAGAGGGTGTTTGCTTATGGTGATTGGGGAATCTCAGTGATTTATGCTGATGATAGCAGGACTGAACACTCAGCATCATTCCTGGACTCTAACAGACCCACTTACTTTCCAAGGCCTTGGCTACTATCAGTTATTGTCTACAAAGTCAACTGAGCCTTTACCCCTTCATATTTCTCCTGGATTTTCAGCATATATTTAGCACAGGTTGGTAGTTAGTAGACCATTTCTATTCTCAAACTTCTGTTCTCGCATTTTCAACAGTCCACTTACTTATACGTAGAAAATATCAAATATGAATTCTGTCTCAGAGTCTGCAGATATACTGGGGTTTAGGCTAAAACTTTTTTTTATTTAATTATTTATTTTGGGTCATTTTATTTATTTAGTTATTTATTTTGGGTCACACCCGGCAGTTCTCTGGGGTTACGACTGGCTCTATGCTCAGAAATCGCTCCTAACAGACTCAGGAGACCATATGGGATGCCGGGATTCAAACCACCGACCATCTGCATACAAGGCAAAACTCCGGCCCCAGGCTAAAACTTCTTATGTATTTTTTCTCACACCAAAGTTGAATCTTTCTATCTGTCATACTATTTCCCATTCCTCGTACTTTCCATATTTAGACTTAGGATAATTCCCTTTCTAAATTCAAGCTTCATTTTTTTGTTTGTTTGTTTGTTTGTTTTGGTTTTTGGGCCACAGCCAGCGATGCTAAGGAATTACTCCTAACTATGCACTCAGAATCCACCCTGGCATAGGGAACTACACGGGGTGCAGGGGGATCAAACCACAGTCTGTCCTAGGTTAGCACACGCAAGGCAGATGCCTTACTGCTTGTACCACCACTCCAGCCCCTCTAACTTCATCTTTAATGTAGTTGATATCCTTAACTTTTCCTGTAGCTTTTTCTCATCTTCACTAAAACATTCTTGGGCTTTTTTCATTTTATTTTATTTATTAAGATTTCTGGTCTTATCCAATGCTACTCAGCATTTGACTCTATTAAGGATCATTATTACAGGGATCAGGGACATGTATGTGATTACAGTGATCTCTGAGTTGGCCACTTAAAATAACTTTACCTTAATCGCTGTACCATCACTCTGCCTAATTTCTTTAATTTTAACTGATTTTTAATCCCTAAGTCTCACCAATTTTTAAATTCATAACCTTTTATTTGAACAGAACTTGCTGTTTGCCAGAAATTGGGACAAGAGAGAGCATTGTTAATAAATTGACATAATTTCATTCCTTAGGTAATTTACTATTTAGGGGTTCATATCTGTTTCTAAACACTTTTTTTCGCAGAGTTTTATTTTAGTCATACTGTTTTAAAAAACTAAGGGTCAGAGAAATAGTACCATGAGGTGGGTAGAAAATTTACTTTGTAGCCAGGGTTCTATCATTGGCATCCATATGATTTCTACCAATCATGCCAGGAGGAACCTTAGAGTACTGCTAGGTCTGGCTCAAAAATAAACCAAAGCAAAACAAAACCATTTTGGAATCAGAGAGATAATACAGGGTTTAAGCTGCTTACATTATATAAAGATAAACCCAGTTTGATACATGTTATTGAATATGGTCCCTTGAGTAATACCAGATGAGATCCATGAATTTGTATTCACCAAGAGTAAACTCTGAGCAACACTAGATGTTTTCTCACATCTCCCAAAATAAAAATAAAATACACTCAGCCACTTTTCTTATCTCTAACCAAATCTTTCTCCTCAAATTCAAATCCATAACAGTAAGTTATTAATGAATTTATCTATAGATATTCAAGCATTTCAAGCCTTTCTGAGATGGAACTCACATCTTGATTACTGTCCCCAAATTATTCCTTAAGAATAGCCTTACTGTTAAGATGATAGAACTTCATAAATCTTTGCTTTGATATCAGGGTCAGTAAGGGATAAGGAACGAGCTGTATGTAGAATTTTGATATGTGGGTTTTCTCATTCATTTATATTTTTTCCTGCTATCACAGGCATATTATATATTTTTGGAATATTTCTGTTATTATTATAATAATCCAAGCCTGCATTCGCAAATGACAGAACAAACATTGTCACTCCTGACAGCTCTGTCACTCTTACAGTTTGCCTCCTTTTAGTATATTCCTGGGCTAAGTATATGAAGTTCAAGTGAAATCACTTTCCTATTGAACAACATTTTCACCTCTTAAATAGCTATCCTGTGTGCTTGAGAATAGCCCCCAAAGGAATTAAAATTTTCTACTTAGAATTAAACGTGACATAATTCTCTCACCATGGTATGTTGAGACTGTAAGGAACATTTTATTTACCTTATCTTGTTTCTGTTGTCAAATGCTGGCTAGGCTTCAACAAAAATCTTTAGGTTTATAGACGCATTGGAGTATGAGTCAGTGGAAAAGGTTGCTATAAAGTTTATTGATCTTCCTGGCATGCCCTGTGTTATAATAGACTTCTGTGCTCTTTTCATCTATAATCAGCTTTTGGTGACAATGCTAGCAAGATGGTTCTGTAGATTCCAGCTTCTTAAAATGTGGAGATTGGGAGTTGTGTAAAAAATATTCCAAAAGTAAAAAGTTTCTTAATACACAATCACCCCCAAATCATTTCAAATGTAACTGCATATGAATCAGAAATGTTTCTGTCACTGCTCAGCTGGGTGTATTTGACAATGAGCAAAAAGGAGTGGCAAATGGTAAAATATTGAAAAGTCCCAATTTAGATTATGAATCTGTGAATTTTCAATATTTCTTTTTTCTTTTCTTTTCTTTTCTTTTTTTTTTTTTTTTTTTTTTTTTTTTTTTTTTTTTTTTTTTTTTTTTTTTTTTTTTTTTTTTTTTTTTTTTTTTTTTTTTTTTTTTTTTTTTTTTTTTGGCTTTTTGGGTCACATCCAGCAGCGCTCAAGGGTTACTCCTGACTCTATGCTCAGAAATCGCCCCTGGCAAGCACAGGGGACCATATGAGATGCCCGGATTCAAACCATCCTCCTTCTGCATGAAAGACAAATGCCTTACCTTCATGCTATCTCTCCGGCCCCACTTCCAATCTTTCTGCTTGTTTTTTAGTAAAACAAATCTTACCTTGTCCATCATCTTGTCACTGGATTGACTGATCTCAGAGACAGAGATAATTAAGACAGTTCTTAGGAGTTAACATAATCTAAGATTCTACGAGTGTCTTTATGACACCAAATGCCCTGATCCTGTCTTGTCTCTTATCATTTCTGTTTATTTTTCTCTCTGGTAAAAATAGTTCCTATCTTTTAAGTATATACATAGTTTTGATCTCTTCATTTGCAGTTTCCCTCCTCCTGGATTCCACCTCACCTCTTACTGTTTTTTTTTAAACTAATCTTATAGTCCTAAATTGAATTTACTTGAAAAATATAACCAAATAAGCACTTTGAGTTAGATACCCATCAACCTGACTCTTGTGCTCCTTGACCCCAGCAAATACCTTCATTACTTCAACATGTAGTAACAACTACCTGTCGATGTATTTGTGTTTATTCTTAGTATCTTAGTCTCTGATAACAGGTAGTTCTTTACCATAGGTATGCTAGTATGTGCTATAATAATCACTTTTGAGGGCACATAATTAAGCATTGATTAATAATTAATTGAATGATGAAATGGATATTTATCATAGGTAGAAATAATGTACATTCAAAAACACTCACAAGTTCTATAATATTTTAGCAATTTAGCAATTTATAAAAATTCAGCTAATTATTTTACAAAGTAATTATTCTACTTACGTTAAACCAACTAGTAACTCTTCTACCCTCTCTGGAATATTCTGTGACTTTATTTTACTATATTTATATTTTTGTTTTTTGTTTTTTTTTTAGCTATATACAGTGGTGCACAGGGCTTACACTTGGCTTTTGACAAGGCTCAGGGCTGTATCTTGCATGCAAGTGTCTTATTACTATCTTTGCCCAGCAAAGTTTTCTTTATTTTGGATTGTTGGTTTTTGGTTTATAATTACTGATACTCAAGGTTTACTGCTCGCTCTGTGCTAATGGATTGGACTATAGACAACCCTAGGAATTGAACCTGGGTAAGTTCCATGCAAAGCAGGCCCCTTATTTGTTGTACTATTTCTCCAGCTCATTTATGTAAATTTGCGAATTCCCGTTCTTGAAGATGATTTTTCATAACATAAAGTAAAATATAAGAAAGATGTTCAAATGAATATCTTTTTAGCCTTTATCTTAAATGAAAGCAGGTAAATATATTTGCTCACTCCCTATCTCCATTTTTATCTCCTATTCTTTTTCCTTCTTCCATAAATAAAAATTTTTATAATACTTTTAAAAGTTATAGAAGACTGGGACTCACTCCCTAGCAGTTCTGATTTAATTGTAGAGGACATCAAATTTTTTAAAAAGATCCCCTGTGATTATTCTACACTGCAATTTTTGAGAACTACTGGGTTAGATAAAATTTTTAATGTCCTTTTCAATTCTAAAAACTTTAGACTTTGATTTTTATAGTACTCTTTGGAGTGTTTTAAAATGTAGAATATGACAAAAGGTTTTGAAAATATAGGACTTAAAATGTGTTTAGCCTTTTTATGCAGCTAACCTTGATTGAAAAGCTGTGGGATAAAAACATTTAATTGAAATAGTCAACACTAAAATATTGATGATGATTTTCTTCTAATTCATTTATGTCTAGTATTCCCTTACAACAAAAATAGCTTTTAAATTAATAAAATAGACCCCCTTTTTAAAATTAGCATTAAAATGTTTCTAAGGGGCTTGTGCAATAGTAGAATGGGTAGGGAGCTTGCATTTCATGTGGCTTATGTAGGTTCCATTCACAAATTCCATATGGTTCCCTTTACTTGCAAGGAGTGATCCCTGAACACATAGCCAGGAGTAACCCCTAGCACTGTTGGAGGTGTCCATAAAATCAAAATCAAAACAAAGAAATTCAAACAAACAAATCATGATTCAGAGTCTAATGTTTCCATGGTTGACTGTATTTGTTTTTTTGGTTCTTTGTGACATTGTGGTATAAAATTAAATGAATGATCTTTTAGTATAAATGCATCCAGTGATTTTTTTCTATGAAGTGGAAAATCATATCGACACAAATTCTTATATACATATTTTAAAATATTACAATAAATGTTATTTTATGTTCTATCCTTTCTAATTGCAAGATATCTGAAATCATAACCAAAAACATTTTTTAAGCATACATGAAGGTAACAATCTGAGCACACATTCTAAATTATATTTTTTTAATTTTGCTGACCACATTCACAAGCTTTTGTTTGTGTGGAAGTTCTTAAATTATAAACCATGCATTCAACTCATTTAGAAGGTACAACAAAAGCATTACAATATGCAATACAACTGATCTCTCAAGAGGAAACAGTAAATTGAGATGGCTATTGTTGATTTAAAAAGTGACACTTATTTTGTTCTGCACAATTTCACAGGCGTTAGTAAGTCATAAGGGTGCTAACAATTTCTGAGTTTTACCAGTTCAATGTGCAAATTCCCATGAGCTTTATCTCATTTTAACTAGAGTTATTGCTCATTCATGTAACAGAATTGGCTCATTTTGTCAACCAGCTATTCTTCTTTAGAGGTTTGTTCAAATATTTACTTGTAAAATAAAAGACAATTCTTTTATTTTTTATTCTTTAATGGATGATTGCCATATATCTGTTCAATTCTTTGAAAGAGTGATTAACAGAAAACAGGATTGTAATAGACAAACCTTTCTCCCTGTTTGGGGAACTTGCATTCATTTGTCCTTGATTTTACTTTCTTATATAGTTATATAATTTGTGGTATACGTCATATTTAGTTTCTAAATATATTAAAATATTCTAGTTAGTGAAGTAATGTGCCTGTTTGATATATTACAACTTCAACAATTTTACATGTTGTTGTAATGTATTTTCTCCCTACCAATAAAGAGAAGGCAGAGGAGATGCTATAGGGAATTGGTTGCATCTAAACCTACTAAAGGAGTAGAGGAAATTAAGAAACACACATTTGTCCAAAATGATCAAATTGATCTTTTGACATTAGTAAAGGAATACATGAGCAGCTCGATGCAAACACATTAATATGTGAAAATATGTTGATATATAAATCTATTAACATAACCACAATTATATATATTGAGAAGAATTTTAGTTTATATTACAAATATAATTAATGAACATGTTCTTAAATATCTTAAAGATAGAGGCATCAAAATATGGGAAACTTTATTGTATACATTGGTACCTATTCAAATTGCATTCTTGCCAAAATACTTTGCAATGATATTTTGTTACATGTTTCACATACACTGGCCTTTTTATTATTTGAACTTATTATTCTCTTGAGTTATCATTAATTCTGTCACTTGGGTATTTTCTGCATTTTGAAAGTTCTTTTTTAAGTTTTTTACTTGACTAACTCATGCATCTTTCAGTTTTCATTCTTCTCAAATTAACTTCTTAAAACACATTTACTAGATTGTATGAAGTAAATAATTTGCTGCCTCTCATGTGAGCATGTTCTCCCATATTCCACTCAGTGGTTTTATAACAGTGCCTTTGACTATGTATATATGTATTTTTCATTATTCATCTCCTCTATTTTAATACAAGTGCAAAGATTACAGTAAACTTATTTGTCTTCTCTGGGATATATTCCAAAAGTCTAGGGATGGTTCCTAAAGTGTTGATACATGATGCTTGGATGAGTGATTCTACGGTTTATAAACTGGAGGAGGGCCTTAACATAAAATGAAAGCAATGCATTAATCATCTGAGAGTTTAAATATAAATAAAGAAAATTAGTTTATTGGTTCACATAATTTTTAGAGAAGTGAGGACACAGAATTTTCTCTTTTAATTGACATTAGATATTGTATAATTATGTACCGAAAACTTTAGAATTATAGTCATACACGTACATATATTAGGTCTGTTGTTTTTGCATTGTCTTCTGAAGTTCTGCCAGGTATTTTATAGTATATGCTTACATGCATTACTATCTAGGTTAAAAGTTCATGAATTGCAAACTGATAATAAAAGGAAATAAGACAATCCGTGAATCACCTTGAACAGGGGGTAACTGGCAACAGGTGGTGGGTCAATGGGAAGAAAGAAGCCAACACTCAGTGTAGGCAGAATCATCCCAGTCCAATCAGAACCCTGGAGAGAGTGCAGGAAAAGAGCAAGCAAACAGGAAGTTAAATTTAGCTTGCAATGATTTCTTGCCCCTGGGAAAAATAATTGCTTCATTCTATTGCCAAAAGGCAAATCGGCATCAGCTTAATTTGCCTGAGTCTGCCATAAACTGCAGATGGAATCATAAAACATAGTTAGATTCAAATTAAACACATCTGTCCTAATATAAAGCAGGTGAGGCCAGCCAGCCAGGAAACATCAAGGTGTAATGCTCACACAGATTACAATATGCAGAGGTATATTTTAGGAGTTTGCTGACAGTGCAATAGAGAACCCTAAAATTATGTATTGTCCAATTTTTCCTCTGTTGAGCCTATCTTCCTATGCTGGCTACCATCGTAGTTTTAAATGACTGGGCCAACAAATCCATGGGAAAGAAACTAGACAAACAGAAAAAAACAATTATTTGAAGTCCAGGAGACTGGCATTTTAATAGTTTTCTTACCTGAAATGACAGAGAATTAGAAGTCTCTGTGGTGCATGTTAAGTACATCTAAAATTCTAGCTAGAGAGTTAATTTCTACTTAAGGTATCAGTCCTCATCTGCACTGGCCCATAAGGTAATGGGTGTGATAAAGAAAATGGAAAGTAAGACAAAACATTTTTTTAAAGCCAAGGTAATTATGTAACTCGACAAATCAGGACAGTTTAGAGAATGAAAGGGTACACTGGTAATCATTACACATTTAAGGCTTTAATCTCCCATTAGTAGTAATGCTTACTGGGGATAAAATTCAGGCAGTCTCCACCTTCACTAAAAAGGCAAGTTATGGTTGAAGATAACTGTTGATGGTTGGAGAATAATGGGATATTTGCCCATACCATAAATCATAAGAACTGACTGCTAGGAAACCCCACCCAACCTATTTGTAGGGTTGATGGAAAAAAATTAATCTAAGAACATGGCAGCACATACCCCTTTCCATGTCTAACCAGATGCAAGCTATATAATCCTACTGTAGGTGCAAATGGCATCAGACCTCCCTCAGGTGCATGCCCCAATTAAGACCCCATTGGTCAAATCTGTCTCTATCTATGACTCTTTTTTGGGGGACGGGTTGGGCCACTCCTGGTGGTACTTAGGGATTACTCTGCTCTGCACTCAGAATCACCCCTGGCAGGTTCAGGAAACCATATGGGATGTGGGGGATCGAATCCAGGTCTGCCCCGGGTTGTCTGTGTGCAAGGCCAATACCCTACCACTCTGCTATCATTCTGACACCTTTTGACTCTTCTTATCTAGCCAACTTTAAGCTTTAAAAAAGAGAAAGTTTCCCAGATTCAAGAGACATGGAAACTGAATCCCCAGCATTTTGGGGGTAGCAATCTTAGGATCCCAGTTATACGGTGCAGGGGACTCATACCTCGAGCCAATGATTAAATATTATAAAGTAATGTTGCCTCGTACTTTTTCTTTCTTGCAAAATCTAATTTTTTGCTTTGAAGAGCCTCCATGAATATTTTTGAAATTTTCATTAGACACAGATATACCAACTCCAACTTGCTTCTACCATTCTATCTCTCAACCCTTCACCATGGAATTGCCTCATAGAATATTTTTTGCTGCTTATTTCCAACTTCAATGTTTTATTACAGATATTTATCACTCTTCAAAAATATATTGATCTTTATTTTAGTTTTTCTGTTATGTGAGCCACACCCGGAAGTGCTCAGGAATAGTTCCTGGCTCTTCAAGTAGGAACTCATGAAGATGCTGGGGATGGAATCTGGGTTGGCCAAGTATAAGTCAGATGCCTCATCCTTTTTATTCTTTTCTTTGTCTTTTTTGCTTCATGGAAGTACATTCAATAAGAGTTGCTATTAATGATTAGCTATGAGTGAAAGATTCAATGCATACTTCTAATTATGTTTGATAGCTTCTCTTGTTCCCTGTTTTCTTCCAAAGTCACAATTATTTTCTGTAATATTGCTTCTAGCACAGGCACAATTTAGGCATTTTATTAATTGTGAGATTGAAGGAGGATTGGACTTGGCCTCTTCATTATTCAAGATGTCCAGCCTATTAATCCCTTAGAGATTGTCTTTCAGAGAAAAATAGCTCCAAACATACGAAGTCTGCAGGGCAAACTAATTAGGCTCTCCCACAAATTCCTTCTTGTTGGGAAACAATAAGTCATGCTTAGATCTTACTACTGATTCTTCACTCAGAGTTTATCCTGTTAAGCTTGGAAGCCATGTGCACTACCCGAATCAGATCCATGTTAGGCATGTGCAAGGCAAATATCCTACACACTGCACTGTGAGGACCGGGGGGTGGCACTAGTGGTAAGGTGCTTGCCTTACCTGTGCTAGCCTAGGAAGGACCGCGGTTCTATCCCTCCCATCCCATATGGTCCCCCAAGCCAGGAGCAACTTCTGAGTGCACAGCAAGGAGTAACCCCCTGAGCATCACCGGGTCTGATGCAAAAACCAAAAAAAAAAAAAAAAAAAAAAAAAAAAAAAAAAAAAAAAAAAAAGGTAAACAGATAACCCTATGTCATTTTGACCACAGACGTATATATGACTTTCAAACAGCATTGATTGGAAACTGAAAATATTAAGTATTACTCCCTAAAAGACGTGGAACAGATGTCAAGCACTATTTCTGAGGACACCAGAAACTACCCAATGATGTGATAGTCAAACGATTGAGAAATTCTGCTTTTCTATGGCTCAGGCATACCAGAACTATAAGCCCACTTCAGTTACTAAAAACAACAGGGACTTACCAGTTGGAGTAAGAGGAATCATAATGAGAGTTCCTTGACTTAGGTGTATCTATAAACATATTCTGTATACTAGAGAATATTGCTAGCGTGCCTTCCCCTTTTCTTTACACATAAAGTGTCTTCAACATTCCTTGATTAAACATTGCTGCAATAACAGACACTAGTCTGAGAAATATACAACACATATCGTAGTATTGAAAGTATAGAGAAATAAGATATGTACAGCACAAAGAGTATAGAATATAGAGAAATATAGATATGTACAACACATATCATGGTATTGAAAGTATAGAGAAATAAGAATATTTTACCAAAGACAGTTTTCGTGTTAGTAGATGTTAGACAAACTATATAAAGCTGCTCTACTTTTCACATACTGAAGGCAGACAGGCATGATTTCACATTAAAACTGATAGCTGACTCATACAAAATCTTAACAAGACACTTTTTCTTCTAGGTTAATTATCTGGAGGGAAAAGTGATCTGGGGATTTCTGTTTCATGCTTCATTATCTGCCTACTATTTACAAACTTATTTTTAGTGGTGACTCCACTGCTTTCTCCACTAGAGCTACGTCCAAAAGGGCTAAGAAAATCTTCATCATGGGTTGGGAAAGAAAATATTCATGATGGGCTGGAAGATAGGACATTGAACTTGCTTGCATGTAATTGACCTAGTTTCAAATAACAGTACCTAATATGATCCTGAGAGATACATCAAGAGCTATTCTTGAGCAGAAAGCAGGAGTAATCCTGAGAACAGTCAGACATGGCCCCTAAACAAATAAAATATTAAAATGCTCATAGTTTTTCTCTGAGTTTACTTCCAAAGTTTAATAACACTTAGTTTCCTTTGTTCTCAGCCTTAATGTCTTGGGCTCATTGTAAGTACAAGTGGGGTGATAGCATATATGGAAGTCCTTTTATGACATTTTCTTTTGTTTTCTGGGTCACACCTGGCAGCACTCAGGGGTTACTCCTGGCTCTACCCTCAGAAATAGCTCCTGGTAGGCTTGGGGGATCATATGGGATGCCAGGATTTGAACCACCATCCTTCTTCATGCAAGACAAACACCCTACTTCCATGCTATCTCTCTGGTCCCTGACTTTTTGATGCCTACAGATAAACTTCAAAATATTTAGCGATTTTTATATGCTAGTAGAGACATTTTGGCCTTATTTCTTTTTAACTCTCAGGCACTTTCATGCTTTGTTTAAGGTGATCTACTGAAGTTGCTGGAATAAATGATATACTTTTCTTTGTAAATATTGTTACAAAATATTGCCATTAATATTGATCATCATATGACAGAATTAAATTCTTCTTGTGTGGCCTTGATTGATCCTACAATCATAAACTAATAGTGTTAATAATAAATAATAATAAATTATTATTATAATAATAAACTAATAATAATAAACTAATAATGGACTACATAAACTAATAATGAATAATAATGAATATTATTATTATGAGATATGAGTTTACCACAAAACCAGCTCTTAACAAAAGATATAATTAGACAACAAGCAAATATATACATTTATATAGTATGTCTATATTGCTCCCTATTCTAATGCCTTCTATATAGAATGCTGCCAGCATAATCTTTATTTAATTTTTTAAGTTTACTTTATTAAAAGAGCTTGCTGATGTACTTGACATATTTTAATACATTTATTTCCATATAAGTTGGAGCAAAAGTTTTCAAAAATAAGAATAAAAATACAGAAAAGTCAAGAAAGAGGAGAGGAAAAAGAAAAAAGAAGAATTAGCAAATTTGTGAAAATTATTTTATCGCCAATGAGTTAATTAAGTCATTGTCAGAAAGTTTAGTATGCTATTATTGCTAGCTAGACATTATTCTGTTACCTGCTTTTAAATATTAGGTGACTTCAACTTCCATTGACATCTATACTGATATGTTCCTATTGGTATGAAAATGAAAAAATGACGTTGTGTGTGGCAGCAAATGCAGCTGTGTGGTCAAGGGCTCAACTATTTCTGATACTGTAGTTTTTGTGGTTGTTATGGCTGACAGGCCACCCAAACTTATAGGATGGTGGTGGAAGGATGCACACACACACGCTAAAGAAGTTCTGGTAATAGCCCCAAACAGGCATACCTGAAATTTAGTTATATTGATATTTCTGTAGTCATACAATAGTGATGAAGCAAGGCTAAATGAAAGCAGATATTAAGGTTGATATATGCAGGAGTTACTTTGCAGAAGAGAGGGTGTTTGGCCCACCACTTCTACTGAGACTCCCAGCTTGCAGTGGTATGGCCAGTGTACCCATAAATGTTCATTATTATTGTTTTATTATTTGAGAACAGAGTGAGTCTTAGAACTGGCTGGGTACAAACATGGTGAGGCCAGTGTACCCATAAATTTTCATTATTATTGTTTTATTATTTGAGAACACAGTGAGTCTTAGAACTGGCCGGGTGCAAACATGGTGACTATGTTTTGGGTGTGGTTGACAGGATAGTCTTTTAAAAATACTGATTTAAAAATACAGATATAGAGTGATAGTACAGAGGGTAAGGCACTTGCCTTGCATGATGCTGATTCAAGTTTAATTTCTGGAATCTTGTATCCCCTTGACCTCACAGGAGTAATTCCTCTGTGCAGAACCAGGAGTAAACCTGTGCACCACGAAATGTAGCCCCAAACAACAACAACAACAAAAGAACAAAAATACATGTTTGTCTGCATCAGGACTTTAATACATGTTTTAAAATATTTATTGCTGTCTCATCTTATCAATTATAATATCACCTTTTAAACATTCCTTAACATTAACTTTTTTGCCATTTCAAGCCAGATATTCTAAAGTTCAAGTTATTCTATGGTATAACAAATGCTATAGTATTACTCAAGTCTTATTATTTCTTCCATTCTTGTATTTTATGACTACTAGTATACATTCCCATGTTAATGAAATATTTTTCTTCAGGTTTTTATAATTTTTAGTCAATTTTAACTTGTTTCAAGTTTTAATATCTAGGATCGAAGAGAAAGTACTGGTGATAAGATGCCTAACTTACACATCACTAACACTCATTCACTATATGTGACACTCTATGTGGTCCTGTATAATCCTCAGGAATGATTCCTGAACAACTCTGCATGTGGCTTTCAAACAAAAAAATAAGTAACTAAACAAAATAAAATTAAGATGATTAATCTCAGAAGGGATGAAATAATTCAGTGAGAAATCCTATAAGGGATTCAGGTTCCTGAGAAATGCAAACTTGTATTGTGCTATAAAAATTCTGAAAAACTCCATTCCATTCTCTTTTGTCCAAAAAATACCTATTTTCACTTATAAAGCTCACTTAGAAACTAGACATTATGAGATTGATTCACTTTATCTCTACAATAAAGCCACCCCAAGGATTCTACCTGAAGCTTTCTTTCACACAGCACTTAATCAGTTCATTTTTGAGTATGTCAGGCTACTCAGGGATCGTACCCTTAAGATTTCTTGAGGATCTTTTATTTAGCTGAGACAATCTTTCTGACCTCAGGAATTTTTTGAAGTGTTTTCACAAACAGTCGTATAGCAACATCTTTGATTTGATATTTTGTGGAGGTCGTGTTTTTCTGCCAAAGCTCTGGATATAACCTTTCATCTGTGTGAAAAGACTGCAGTTAAGAATCTGTTTCAACTTTAGAAAAGTTTTTTTTTTCTTCCTTTATATATTTTTTGCACATATATATGTGTTAGAGGTGAGTGTCCTATTTTTTTTTTTTTTTTTTGGTTTTTGGGTCACACCCGGCAGTGCTCAGGGGTTACTCCTGGCTCCATGCTCAGAAATTGCTCCTGGCAGGCAAGGGGGACCATATGGGGCACCAGGATTCGAACCGATGACCTTTTGCATGAGTGTCCTATTTTTAAGCAGTGCTAAGGTAAATTGGAAGTTACTCTAGGCTGTTCATCTGATTAGATAGTTCAGTATATGGGCCCAGAAACTCTAGGCTGTTCATCTGATTAGATAGTTCAGTATATGGGCCCAGAAATCCTGGAGATCACCAACAAACATAGTCAGTGCTCTGGTCCTCCAAGGCTGTATCTGGCACTGCTGGAGGTAAGAACATGTTGGGTTTTCAAGGCCAGAGATTGTTCCTCCTAAGTTCTCAGAATGTGTTCCTGACCACCAAGCTACCTTCTTGGTACTCATTTTATTTTCTATCACATTTTTAAACTTAATCTGTTCTTTAAAACATTTCTTGCAAATAGTAACAGCAATAAACTATTAAAAGCTAGCTGAGATTTTATTATCCTAGAAATTTCGTTACTCATTATCTTAAAATATATTAAGTAGATTATCTGTTGTCTTCATTAACTCAAATAACAACTTTATAATTATTTTGTTTGCTCAGAGAGCCAGGCTCCTGATTTTTTGTTTGATTTGCTTTTGGTCCACACCCAGGACTTGCTCCTAACTCTGCATTTAGGAGTTCCCTGGGGGTATTGGAAAGTGGAAAGTGTTGTAGCAGGGTCTAAACTTGAGACAGTGATATGCAAGCAAGCACTTTACTTGATGTACTATTTCTCTGGCCCCCATGAATGATGATTTTTATTGCCTTTTGTAGCTATTTGTTCTCTGAAGAGTCTTCCTAGTTTCTATCTGCAACCAGATATAGGCCACATATTTTAGGCCTTTGTTAGGGTACAGTCTATTTCTATGTAGCAGTTTCTCTCTTTTCATGTTTTTTTTTTCCTCTTTCAAGCGATTTTGGTTGAATTTATTCTTATATCCATGGAAGATTTCCAACAGAGGAAATAGAAATTGAAAAACACTTTTTCTTGCCTCTGCCGACTCCAAATCAGCTAGTGTCCTGTTGACTTAACCAAGTTTTAGAGTTATAAAGACAAGCTTGGATTACATGAATTTAGAAACGAAACTATCCTGACAATGAGAGGAATTATAGTGCACTGTGCATGACTATAAAGAGATTATTGGCGCAATCAATGAAACCACTTTATCACAATTATTTTGCTAAATCATTTTTAAACAGATTAGAAATTAATGTTTACATTTATTGAAAGAGCACTGAAAGAGGATAATAACTTACCCTGTGTTGCTCGATATCTAATGATTAATTTTTTTTTACTATATTAGATAGTATTTCCTATAAAAGCACAAAGTTTCATATGGGATTTCAAGGTATCATCAATATTATCTGTGGTAATGTTCTTAAAAACTAGCAAATGAGGTATGTGGATTAGTATATTTCAGAGCTTAATACAAAAACAAAAACAACAACAACAAAAAACAAAGAAAGAAAAGCCTAATCAGTATCTGTTCTTTTTACTCTTCAGGTGATATTTGTGAACCTAATCCATGTGAAAATGGAGGTTTGTGTTTGTCAGAACTGGCAGGCGAAGCTTACTCCTGTGAGTGTCCAGATGGCTTCACAGATCTCAACTGCTCTAGTATTGTGGAGGTTGGTAAGTGCAAGATTCAACTATTTCATTAGCTACTCTCTTTATTTTTATAAGTCACTGATGAATTTTGCTGTCTACCGTTTGACTGCTGAATTTTTCTTGTTTTATCCTTTCAAGTTTAATTGACATTATGTTTTACAAGTTACCAAATAATTTTAAAAAATGTTCTAATAATTGGCTCTTTAGTTACAAAGTACTGCAAGTAGTACTTGAATGTAAAACATTTATTATCTAGTAAAAATATAGGTTTGAGATTCAATTTTGGGAAATAAATCCCATCAAAATTAATTCAAATTTGTTATTGCAAATAAAATTGAACTTTTTCAAGGATTGAATAGTTTAGAATTTTTAGTTTCTCTAGAGTGTTCTCCAAAGTCTTTTAAAAATTGTAATTGTGGGCTGGAGTGATAGCACAGCAGATCAGGCCTTTGCCTTGCAAGTCTAACCTGGTTTTGATCTCCAACTTCCTATATGGTCCCCTGAGCCTGTCAGGAGTGATTCTTGAGCACAGAGCCATTAGTAACCTCTGAACACTGCCCGGTGTGGACCAGAAACAAAACAAAACAAAACAAAACAAAGCCAAATTTTAATTTGGAGAATAGGAACTCTAAGATAGCTAAACAGTTTAAAAGTCTAGAATACCTGCCCTGCATTTATGAAATCTTGAATCTAATTCCCCACACTGAATTAATCCCAATCTCAAGAATGAGAGTATAACTCTGAACAACTCTCTGTGGACCTTCTCAAAATCACTACAGAGAGTAATACATCTCTATCAGTGTTGCAGTCACCATCCCTAATAAATATTTTGCTTTAAATATTGCTTAATCAACCATTATATTTTAAACTATTTTCTTAATTGTTAAGAGATTTATTAGTAAGTATAGTTAAAACTTCACGATAACTCAGAATTTCCAAATAGTTCCCTATTAAGAAAATAGCTGTAATCTAAAAAAAATAAATTGAAATTATGTGAATTTGTACTTTTTAGCATTTGTTTTATAGCATTTGTTCTTTTAAAATTATGTTATCACTTATTTTTAAAAATTAAACTTTTTTTAATATTAATTCCAACAGTTAACATAGGACTATACCCATTTAGTATAAGAAAGCCAGATATCAGTCAAAACAATAGTATAGTGCATAGATGTTTACCTAACACATGGCTGGCCCAGGTTTGGTCCCCATTTCCCTATAAGGTCCCCTGCGGCTCCAAGAAATGCTCATGAGTAAATAGCCAAGAGTAACCCCTGAGTACTGCTAAGTATACCTTACTCCCATTATAAACAAACAAGAATAAAGCCAAATATGTTTCTGGATTATTGCTCAACCAACCTCTAAATCTTGGTGATTTCTATGGGTTTTACAAAAAAGTAATATCTCTAGTAAAGGATTGGATTTACCTTATTGAGTATCTTATACAAGATGGAGGCCAAGACCTATTGATTGAATGAATGAAAGAGAAAATAAAACCTTTATGATTTTAATTTTGGCTATATACTATAGGATATTTGAGTGGTTCATTTGTTTTTAAAAGATGTTTTATAGATGAGAGCTGGAAGGACCAACATTTAATATGAAGCTTACCACAAAGAGTGGTGAGTGCAGTTAGAGAAATAACTACTCTAACAACTGTCATGAGAAATAGAAAGCCTATCTCAAAGACAGGGGAAAGGAAGAGGAGAGAAATGGGGGTATGGGTGGTTGGTGGAAATGTTGCACTTGTGAAGGGGGATGTTCTTTTTTATGACTGAAACCCAACTACAAACAAGTTTGCAATCATGGTTCTTAAATAAAAATATTATTATTTAAAATCAGGAAAGCAAGACAAAATCTAGAGCAAAAATCACTAACCAGGAGTCCTGCCAATTTTTTATTTGGTTTGCATAGGTGTAAAATATTCTTGAACAACTTGACACCATAAAACATATATATTTTGAGAAATAAAAAAATGTGTTTACAAGTATAACATAGGTTTGAATTTATTATAGCTGAAAATGTTAATTCTGTTATTGCCAAAAGACATTTGTCTTCATTTAATTAACTTCCAAAACAATAATCTGTCGCAAATTTTATTAATACAATGCTATTTTAGAGACTTTGATATAGTGCCATTGAAGTAAAAGTTCTATGTATCACTTTGAACTAGTCTCTAAATAAGCACAGTGAAATTAGGAGTATCATATTTCAAGGAAGTCAGTATCTTTGAAGAAAATTATACTTATAAATATTTTAATAGTAATATATGATTAGAATAAAGGATCAGAATTATATTTTAAATCAACCAACCTCAAATTGGTGGTGATTTTGTTTCTACTTTATAATTAAATAGTTTACTGAAATATAATGAGTTTAAATTTAATATATATTTAAGGATACAGCATTACAACTCAATATCTACAAACCCATTTAAAAACCCCACCAAAAGTTTAGTTTTCATCTTCTACCACATAATTGACTTTTTTACCTTAATTTTTTTCATCCCTTCTACTCTGTTTTTTGTGTTTGTGTTTATTCTTACTACTTATTTAAAAATAAAGTATTATATTTTAGTGAATTAAAAATAGTTTCATTTAAATAAGCTTACATATAGAAATGAGAGAAAAAAAGAGATACATGTTCAAGAGAAAACAGGACTTGTCTTGACTGAAAAAATTAGAAAATGTTTTTTTGTTTCGTTTTCCTTATTTTCTCCATATTGTCTCGGCCTGGAGTTCTCCTTATACATAAGAGTTAACCTGTGTGTTGTGATACTCTCCCAGGGACAGCTCTTAATGTCTCTTCTTATAGTTTATCAGGATTCCTTGATTTTCCTATAGCTTCTTCTTTCCAAAGGAGGTCCACTCTTCTCTGGATATTGCCTTAGTTTCTGCTTAAAGGGGAAACAGCAACTTTTGAATTGCCAAAGAGCTCAGTATTTGCATCTCAAAAGGAATGAGTTCTTCATTCCTTTGGACTGCTTTAGAGCAAATGGATTTCTTTTTGTCTAATTTTTTTCCTGAAAATGCTTCACCACTGCCCACTCATAATAAACATTCCTCCCTAGAAATTTACCCCCTTTATTATTTAGGGGATTCTAGAGTGAATGACTGCCTTCTATAACTGCTTCTTGCTGTCTGAAGACATTCATGTGTCTATGAAAGGAAATTAAATCTTATGCTAATTTAATATGAATGGATCCTAAGTAATGGTTATTAGGTTTCAGAGTTATCTGTATGAAAGAGAAATTAGAAAGATTAGACAACATTTTAAGAAAACTATTAGGCCCTGTAGGAGAATAATAGTAAGCTTTCCTGGTTACAGTTTGGGCAGTTTAGTTAAAAGAACAGTAAAATAGCTTGAGAAATCAAAAATGGTGGGGAGACAGCAACAGCAGGAGGGCAGCAGTACAGAGTAGTCTGAAGATGCCTAGAGCAACTAGTACCAGAGCGTGAAATTCCTCAAAAGACTGAGGCCAGAAACTGGATCAGACACCTGGAGAAGGAGCAAAACATGACTATATTTTATATAGTGGAAGATTATTGGAAAAAATAAATGGCAATGGATCTGCTCTGGAGAACTAAGGCTGAGCTAGAGCAGCAACTGTGATAACAGTGTTTCCTAGTGACAGGGTGATTGTAACCCTAAATTGGTCTTGCAACAAGGCTGGGGATTGTAGAAAGCTGCATGGAGTCATAAGTGTGACCAACTTTGGGTTGTAGAAATAAGCTCTGAGGAGGAGCAGGAGCCAGGCTGAATTAGAGAGCTGTTGTAAGTCATATCAGTAGGTGCTATCCTAGGCTGTTAACAGTGTGGGAAGGCCAGGAGAAAAAGCTGCCATTGCTAGTGCTGAAAGAGATGTCCTTACTTACTCTTAAAGTGGTACTCTGAAGTACCAGGACACTGAGCTGTCAGATGGACCAAACCCATCTGCCCATAGGACTCAGATGTAGCACCGAGGGAGCCAGTTAAAGCTAAGCCTGACTGGAGGGACCAGCTGCAGCATGGCTGTGACACAGCCAGTCAGGGCAGTGAGGCTCATGGACTCACATTGCTCTTAGGCAAAGAGCCCAACAACACATAAAATATCTCTACACACTTCAAGGACACAAAGAGAAGACAATACAGATCCCCACCACACAAAGTGAATGAAGACGAGAATTTCAATAACTCAACCAAAATCAGCTTCCTATGCATCTGATAAGTATTTTAGAGAGGAAACATGGAAGATATTCAAAGAAACTAGAGAAAGCATGGAACAAATTGAATAAATAGCAAATAAAACTCAGTGAATAAGAGAACAGAGATGAAAAATCTTTAACCAGGTCTGAAAAACCTGGAGAAATAAAAAAAATGAAAATGAAAAATATAGAAGAAATGAAAAATTCACTGGAAAGCCTCAAGAGCAGAGTTAACAGCTGCTGTGGACAGAATCAGTCAGATGGGAGATGAGGTGCATAATACCTACATACAATGGAAAAAATTCTAAAAGATAGGAAGATTGGGTCAAAGCAGTGGCACAAGTGGTAGGGCATCTGCCCTGCATGTGCTAGGTCGGACCAAAGTTCGATCCTCAGTGTCCCATGTGGTCCCCATGCCCAGAGTGATTTCTGAGTACATAGCCAGGAGTAACCCCTGTGCTTTACCAGGTAGGCTCAAAAGGCCAAAAAAAAAAAAAAATTGCAAAAGATTCTTAAAACAAATGATCAGAAGATAGAAACAATCCTGACAATAAATTAACAGACATAGACCTTTGGTCAAATTAATCAGGAATAATATACTTATACATAATTGGTGTCACAGAAGGGCAGAAAGAAAACCCTAATGAACTGTGTAAGGCATCATTGCTGAGAAGTTTTCAGAACTAAAGAATGCTTGCACCCACATCCTAGATATCCAAGGAGTAACAGCTAAAAGAGAGCCTAAGAAAAGCATGCCAGGGCACATCCTAATAATGATGAAAACCACAGATAGGCATAGAATACAGAACGCAGCAAGATCAACAAGGGACATTACATAAAGAAGCATCCTCAAGATTTACAGCAGATTTATCACAAGCAGTCCTTCAGGCCTAAAGACAGTGGTGAGATATAGTGAAAAAAAAAACTTAATGAAATGAACTCCTTGCCAAGAATATTTTACCCAGTCTTTCATTCAGGTTTAAGGCAGGATAAGTTATTTCACTAATAAAGCTCAGGAACTTTACAGACTCAAAGTCAACCTTAAAAGAACAATTAAATGGTTTACTTTAGAACAACTTGGTCTTACAAACATACCAAAATTTAAAAAAATATGTAATTCAAAACCACATGACAATAATCTCTCATAATTAATAGAATAGATACATCAGTTAAGAGACACAAATTGGCAAAATGGGTAAGAAAATTGTATCCAAACTTTTGCTGCCTGCAAGAAACTCATTTGAATACTCAGAGCAAACAGATTCAAAGTCCAAGGCCCAATGAAAATTCTTTAATCAAACAACTCCCTCCCTTGTCTCTCCCATTTACATTTCACTATATAGATATGTTTGCTATCACCTAGAGTTATGAAGGTTTATTTTTGATAACTACATAAAACAACATTAGAAAATCTCTGAAAAATGGAAGGGAAATTGATCCAATCACTTCACCTTTTCAGATTTAGAGACATCAGCTAGACTAACCATTCTTTGTACAGATGTGCTCTGGATGATGTTTCTCTCCAGCAAGTTTGTAGACAGACTTATGTGGTTAAATTCTACCTTCATTCCCAAATACCTGCTCACATTCTCCAGTGGCAATTATGTTATTTGCAGTCAAATGTTAAATCAGCTCTCATACAAAAAGTACAAATTCCATAGAATTTGAATTAATTTGTAGTAATATTAAGATTTATTAAATTACTCTAGGTTATAGCATTATTTTACTTCATGTGATATTTTAATTCTATAAAATAGATATAATCAAGGGCCTTGTAGGAGAGTACAGCAGATAATGTACTTGTTTAGAATATGGTTGACCCAAGTTCAATCCCTGGCATTTACATATGGGACCCCCAGCACTGCTAGGAGTGGTTTTTGAGCTCAGAGCCACTGGTTTTTGAGCTTAGCACTGGGCATGGTCAGTGTGCCCCCTCCAAAAAATAAAATAAAATATAAGTATTATGAAGGGAACTTTTTCAGCAGTACTCAGAGAGGCTATTACCAGTGAAATTCAATTGGTACTGTGGTGCTGGCAGTTTGATACTTGGTCCCAATGAAGCAGTACACTCAGACAAGATGTACTGGGACCTCCAGGGCCCAAACTGGCACAACTGTGGGATGGGATTTTAGATGCTAGTTATAGAACTCAGGGTTTTATATATGAAAGATAGATGCTCTAACTCTTTGAAGTATCTAATCTGCCTACCAAATATTTAACAACCTAATATCCACTATTCTAATATAATCAAAAAGAAAAAAGTAGGATACTAACTTAAACAGCAAAATTTTAATTTTCATTGGTAATTTTTGTTTTTAGTTTGGGGTCTCACCTGCTAGTAACCAGTGCTTACAACTGGCTCTGTTTTCAGAGATCACTCCTAAAAGGGTTTGGGATACAATATGGATTGCCAGGGAGCAAAACTTGGTCAACTGATTGCAAGACAAGAACTTTACCCTTTGTACTCTAGATCCATCCCTTGTTTTGCCTTGTTTTATGGATTTTGAGCCACTTTCAGTAGTATACTAAGGGATTACTGCTGGCAGGGATTTTTAATATTTAAATATATATCCACTACTTTCAAATGTAATAGTTAAGTTGTGCAATACAATGGTAAACAAATTAATGGGAATTTATGTGTAGGTATGATTATGATAAATATGATATATTTTTTCATTATTCTTTGTCATCATTGTACTAGAATTTCTAGCTAATGAAATTAAAACTCCCCTGAAAAGAAAGAAATATGCAGTCATACATTGCTTAATGATGCAGTTATGGTGTGTACTAATATTGTCATAAAATGGTTTCATTATTCATATGCAATAGGGTGCAATCATGCAAATCGAGGCAGTACAACTTACTAACCAAATTTTTAACTGTTCATACTGGTGGGAGAAAAATCATATTTTCAGTTAGTCTTTAAACTCATTAAGCAATGTAAAATTTTACATTTTGGAAACAAATAAATCTGTTCATATAATGACAGAAAAAAATAGAAAAACTGATTAAAAACAAAACATTTGATATAATAATAAATAATGAAATAATAAGTAATGATAGCATGGTTATAGAGAAAAGTTAGTATACAGAGGGGAGTAATTTTTATAAAAACATAAGTAATCTGGGTCTGGACCAGTGGCACAGCGGTAGGGCATTTGCCTTGCATATTACTGACCTAGAAAGGACCAAGATTAGATCCCCCGGTGTGCCATATGCTCCCCAAAGCAAGGAGCAATTTCTGAGTGCATAGCCAGGAGTAACCCCTCCTGAGCATCACAAAGTGTGGCCCAAAAAGCAAAAAAAAAAAATAATAAGAAATCAAAATAAATAAAAAGCATAAAAGCGTGAGTAATCAACAAATAAAATTTGAAATTGAAAACACAAGAGGCAAAATACAGAAGATTTCAGTGATAGAATAATACTCAGTATGGTCTTATAACCACTTTGGTTTTTATGATTAAATGTATTTTTCTAAATTCATCTGAAATTTAATGCTAGCATGAACTTTGGTGAAAATTATAGATTTTATATAATATTTGCCAATGGAGGTTATATCAAACAAAACTCCATTGAAGATGTAGTTAATATAGGAATGTGTTTGTTGGTAGGAGTTTGTCTATATGGGAATATTATAGTTTCCTATATTTTTCTGTGAATTTAAAACTAGGTTAATTATGTAAAAACTTTACTTGAAAATAAAGCTAAAAGCATTTAATTTTTAACTTATCTATCCATCCATAAAACATTAAATGTTGTATTCTATGAACTAGATACTCTTTATTGTACTGAAGAGATAACCATTAAAATAAATGTTATCATCTTGTGTCTTAAATGGAAGATATAATTGTCAACTAATAAAGATAAATATCCTACTAATTTCTAAAAATTAATAACTTTAAATAAAATAAAATGTGATATGGAATATTTGAACAAAGAACAGTATGTTTCATCTTCTTTGTATTGGGATGAGCAGAGAGGACAGTAACCGAAAGATATTGGGTTAAGGGAGTTTTATCCTTTAAGATGGAGTAATAACTTCATATTGTTTCTGAAATATGACACAAATCCTAAGTTTATATTTTACCAAGTTTATACTATGTGGAATAACTCATACAGATTTCATCAAAATTATTTAACATACTGGGGCCAGAGTGGTGACACAAGCAGTAGGGTGTTTGCCTTGCACGTGCTGGATGGATTGTGGTTCGATTCCCCAGTGTCCCATATGGTGCCCTACCCAGGAGCGATTTCTGAGCACATAGCCAGGAGTAATCCCTGGCTGTCACCATGTATGGCCCAAAATGCAAAAAAAAAAAATTAACATATACTTAACAGATTATAAAAAATTCTTTATTTCAAAGGAACTCTGACACAGAGTTGAGGCTTAGGTATTAAAACATATGACTTGAATACATGGAGCCTTGGACTTAATATCTAGCATTGAATACATGCTCTCTCCAGCTGTCATAAACTGATTGGTCCTGACACTATGGAATCTTTGAGACTTCCTTGAAAGGTGTGTGCATGGGTGGTTGGATCTATTCCATTTATTCAGGCAAAAGTAGAATACTTATACTCAAATTCTGATTAGTCATAATTATTTCAGACAAGTAATTTAGCAAGAACCAATATTGCCAAATAAAGAAGCACAGGGGCAAATTGTGCAAAACATAAATTGACACAGGGCAGTTTTACTTTTGAAGTCATTTTTTGCTTTCAGAGAGTCCCAACCAGCAAGGTCAGTTAGTATTGTTTTGGTTTTAAGCATATTGAACTGGGGCCTGAAATATTAACCTTTACTGTGACTGCACTATGTAGGCTAAGAGCAAAGTTAGATTAGAGGATGAATAATATTTCTATGAGACTAAATAAAAATACTTGAGTCTAAGCAAATTTTCCTCATAGGGTCTGTTGGTATGTCCGAGTAATTTTTAAATGTCAGCTAGATTATGTCTCAAATAATATTTATTCTACATCCCTATATTTTCTCAATGCCTCATGGACAGGCAACAAAGGTTTTTTCAAAGCCCTAAGGCCTTTGAGTACAGGTTATTTTTTTTAAAGCATCTTACTTTACAGATCTACTTTTTTCAAACATCCTCGCTGTGAGTACAGACTACTTTAAAAATGTTCCTGTAATAGCCCAAAGATTTAAACACCCCAAGCCCCACCCACTAGGCAATTAGGGCCTTTTTAAAATTGGTGCTTTCTTAGGTCTCAGGATTTATTAACAAAGGGGATTTAGCTTCCAGCATCACTGGGTGAGGCCTGACAGCTGTTACAAGTCAGCCTTTGATGGGGCTGGAAGGTGATGGGATGGAGGATGAGGTTTTTCTCCTCCAGCTCGAATAACACTGTTCAGCCAGCAGGTCTGAGGGTACAGGATAGCAGCTGGTAGAAAATCCACAGGCAGTCAGGCTTCATGAGATAACAGCTTTATTCAGTGGATAAGGCTGAAGAATCCCCCATCTTTCCTCAGACCCTTGCTTTTATAACAAGACTCAGGTACAACCCTAGGGTGGGAGCACAATACCAAGCACAGAATAATCCAATATACGATCACTGGGGTCACACCCTAGGGTGGGTGCAATAATTGATTAGGTTAAGATCAGTATGATAATAATCTTATGGAAATGTTTTCATAAATAACAACAACAATAACAAACTTCCAGGTCTGATCACTGCTAACAGTGACAACAACCCGTTTGTAGGGTGGGGAGTAAATTTGTTTGGAATAATTTAAAATCCTCAACCATTTTTGGAAAAAATACCCCCCCCTCCAAGAACCAAAAAAAAACCTGTACTTTATTGAGAAAAAAGTCTATATAGATAACAAAATCAACATAGCATTTCTATTGCAAATCTTTTCATTTATATTTATGAATTTATATATTGTTGTTAGATTGACTTTAGAACAAATTTTCTTATTTACATATTCGGAAGATGGTTCTTATTCTCTTCTGTCTATTGTATTCCATTCACACTTATTCTCATTTGGTAGTTGTGATTCTTCTAAAGCTACATTTAGACCCTCTTAGATTTTTATCACTCAAAACCCCTCACTACACATTTTCTGTTTTCTTTTTATTATGAGACTTTGATTATATTTACTTCAGAATCATGAGATCGCTTGGAAATTTTTTTGAAGTTTATTCTAGAAATTCTACCACAAGAGGCTTTTATTCAAGTTTAATATTTAGAGGATGATCAGTGTCAGAATACCAAAGTAGAGGAACAGACTGACTCTTATTTCCTATCACGAGAGAGTAGAATAACAAGTTCTTATTACATCACTTGGGGTAGAGTCAGGCTATTTTTGGATTTTGAAACGTTGGTCATCAAAAGAGAAATTTGGTAAATTTCAGTTAAATTATTTGTATTGTGGGTAAAATTATGAATAGTTGTCAGCTTTTCCCTCTGAAGATTACTTCTTGGTCTTAGGAAGGATAACTCATGATTGAATTCATCATTCTGGAAATTATCATAATGAGAGCGATTCTGCATGGACAAAAATAGTTTCTCAGAAGCAGCTAGCCATGTATGATTACTATAAAATATCCTAGTCACAATCAGGGACTTATTTTCAGATTGATACTTACTTTTCTGATAATAAACATTAAATATCAACTCATAAATATGTATTGTGCAGTTAAGATGGCAAAGCCAATCATCTAAGAGAAAAAACATTTTAGTTTGTATGTATTATAGAAAAGTGATTTAGTTTATATATAAAATTTCCTTATCAGTTCATCAGCTTATTTAAAAGTGATTGTGCTTCACTGCTATTATATTGATTGAAATTTATTAGCATTCAGTTTCAAGCTCTATTATCTGTTATCGTCAGGAAAAAATAGAGTACCAGAGTATTTAAGAAAACATCAAGCTATGAATTCTTCTCTGATATGACAGACATAAGAGATACTATATAGTATTTTATTTATGAAAAAACTACAAAAAATTAAATTATTTTGATAATTTGATAATTTGAATATTTTATCTAAGTATATGCGCCATAGATATAAACTATGATTTATCACAAATATAAATCCTCTAGAATTTATTTAATTATTATTTTAAGATTTTATTTAGGTACTAGAAGTGATGGAAAGTCTCAAAGAAATGGGAAAGAGCAACCCCGAAAGACCAATAGTTTCTCCCTCCCTTCCATCCTTGCTCCCTCCCTTGCTCCCTCCTCCCTACTTCCTTTCTTCCTTCCCTCCCTCCTTCCCTCCCTACTTCCCTCCTACCTTTTCTCCCTCCCACCCTCATTTCCTCCCATCCTCCTCCCTCCCTCCCCTCTAACCTTCCCTCTCTTCCTCCATTCCTCTATCCCTCCCTTCCTACTCATCCTTCCCTCTCCTCCTTCCCATCCTTCCCTTCCTGCTTCCCTCCCCTTCTCTCCCTTCCTTCCTCCTTCTCCCCTCCCTTCCTCCTTCCTTTTTCCTTCCTTCCTTCCCTCCCTCCCCCCTCTCTCCCTTTCTCCTTCCTTCTTCCCTTCAATTCCTCCCTGTCATTTTCTCTCCCACCCTCCCTCCTTAACCTCCTTCCTTTTGTTCCTCCCTCCCTCCCTCCTTTCCTCCCTCGATTCCTCCCTCCCTTCCTTCCTTCCTTCTTTCCTTCCTTCTTTCTTTCTTCAATCCATTGCTATTCGGGGTCACACAGTGCTTCTGACTTGCTCCTGACTCTGCACCAGGAATCACTTCTGATGGTGCTCCTGGAGGACCATATGTCTCAAAACTGGTCTGCACCTGCCTGCTATCTCTGTAGCTTGCACTATCTCTACAGTCTCTACACAAATATTTTTTCAAATCCCAATTATTTCATGTAGCCAATTGAACTTTTGATGGAACAGCATATGATTTATTACTACAAAGGTAATAATGCCAAAGAAAAGGCTTGAAATTGAAGTTTCTTAACTGAAAGAAAATTAATTGCTTTTATTTCTATCTAATGCTTTTATTGGCAAGTCAAAAGACTGGTAATTGTAAAATATTTTATAAATGTTTATCTTTATGACTATAAACTCTAGTAATTATTTTATCAAATTGTTCACATTTTAATAAGAAAAAAGAAAATATTACAAGGAAACACTGGATCATTTTTGTTTATATTAGAACCATATATCAAAAATTAAAAAGCTAAAAAGACTGAGCAAAATGGAGTAATGTTAGTTGTGACACTCAAAATGTGCTGTTAGACATTTATGAAATTAAAAATTAGTTTTTTAAGTGATAGGCTAAGTGGTAAATTTAGCATTTGAAGGAGAACAGAATATGCCACTTTTGTATATTGAGTAGATAATTAAACTTATTTAAGAAACAGCTGGCACGATAAGTTTATTCAAACCTTCCTTTGTGTCAGTGAGAATAGAAAATGAATCTCCAGAATGAAAGATAGACTATGTACCAAGAGTTAAAGACATTACCTGAAATAAGAAAATTAGAGATATTGGGACCATCACCTTGTTACTACTCTATTTATAGCCTTAAGCCAAAGCTACCGTTTATTTGGCCAAAGCTGTAAATGTTGCTTGCTATGATCACTTATTTCAGTTTCACTTTTTAGGGCCAACCTTCCATATGTAAAAAAATTAAAGTATTCTTTTATTTTGTTCATCTGTCTTTTATGATATGGATTTAAGATATAAAAAGATAAAGTATTATTTATAAAATAATAAATTATTTTTTCTCCTCTGCATATGGATTTCTGGAATGTTTTTCTTTCAAGTTGATACCTTTCATAATAAACAAGTCAACATGTTACATGTTCATAAAATATTCCAATCATACTACAAAATTTTAAAACATCCTTTACTATTACTTGGTTTTATTGTACTTAATAGTTGTCAACACAAATCTTTTTCTTGATTCTAAGAAATCATACATATTGCTGATTTCAATTTAATGTGAATAAATCACACATAAATTCTTCATATCTGAGATAGTCATTAAAAATTAACATTATTCAGCATTCTTGACAAGATGTGCAATGCTTATTATTTTAGGAAAATAGAGACATTGCTTGAAGTGCAGCAAAGTATTATTGCAAGAGAAATAAGGGATAAAAATAAGGAAGGTCTTAGTTTAAGTTGCTGAATGCCATTAACTGGAAGAAATAAGGAAATTGTGTACACTTTTATCTTACGTATAACCATTACCCTATAAGACGATGGGACATATAAGACGACTCCCTAATTTTGCAGTTAAAAAGTAGGTTTAGGCCTATATTCGCTGTATCAGACAGAACATTCCTGTGCCGCAACTGTATGTACCACAGTGAGCCAATCACAACAAGCAAAGTTTCAAAGGTTATACTGGAATAGACTTCCTCTCTGACTCTGGCCAATCTGAGCAGGCTTTTGACAATGTAGCTTCGGATCCAGAACATTATCTAATTTGCATGCATCAAAAACCTTTTTGGATTGGCTGAGTTAGAGAGGCCTTCCAAGCAGCCTTGCAGTGATTGGTGCAGGATCGAGTTGGAAAATTCGTTTTGTGGCAATATTCAGACAATTTTCGTTCGGGATATACTTGGCATATAAGACAACCCCCCGATTTTCGGTTGACTTTTTTTTGTTTGTTTCAAAAGTAGTCTTATACTCTGGAAAATACGGTACATGTAAAATTTTTATGTCATTTGTTTTATTTTTTTTTGTCTGTTTGTTTTTGCACTGTACACTGTTGTGCTCAGATTACTGGTGACTCTGCACACAGGGAACACTTTTAGGGGGCACTAGGAGATCTTAATGAAGTTTTGACAAACTCTTGTCAATCATATACAAGTCAAGCACTTAGCCCACTATACTACCTCAATGACCCCCTATATAATCATTTCTTGAGTAAGAAAATACAGGAAGTCCAAAGTAAAAGAAAAAGTTATATGTATAGAATTATTTTCTTTCAATTTACTTATTCTTACAGTTATTTAGAGATATCGTATCATAAATTTATATAAACAATTATAATTTAACTTTACTCCTATAGATGAAATTTTTACATCCACTTTTAGATGTATATATAGGCTTTCAAAAGATATTATACCTGAATAATCTTCTGATTAGTAATGTTATTTTAATAAAGATATAAAATTAATATTTATATTTTATTAAACATTTAAAAGTTAAAATATCAGACTAACATTCCAATATATACCACAAGTTAACCAGTTTTATGTTTGATGATTTATGTTATATTCATGTTAAAATAATTAAAATTAATTTATTGTATCACTGCCCTTTAGAATAAATTCTAAACGTAAATGGTTGATAGAATACTCTTTGAGAATCACTCTTCTATGAATTCTAAAATTTATTTAATAATTTAAGAAATGTACTACAGCAAAAACTACAATTCATTGTGACTAATTTATAATAAAAAGTAAATTTAATTGTTTAGATCTATGTCATTGTAATGTGTAACTGAAATTGTTTTGTTTTATGCAAGGAGAAATATACTTAGGAAACACAAGAAGAGTATTTCATCAAATGTATTTCTTGAAAATACATCACTTGAAAACAAAATCACTTATTTTTATAATTAGGGATTACTGGAGTAAAATCATTATGTTAATGAAACAAATATGTAAGGGATCTTTTCTCAAGGAGCTTCAACTAGATGACATTAAGTGTGAAGTTTTATTTGGCTACAGTCCCTGAAGTGATAGGAAAACTGGTTGACAGCACAAGGTGACTTTCTCTCTATGATAATTTATTGTTCAGCATATATCAAAGTATCTTTGTTAAGGCAAATGCTATAATCCATATTGCTTAAATTACAGTGGCAACATAAAATTTTTAAATGAGAAATAATATGGACAGATTTTTTTTCAGAATATATTTAAATTTTTCTCAAATGTTAAAAAATCACTAAATAGCATTTTTATTATAAAGCACACATAAACATATACATGTATATATAGCAAATGTGCAAGGGAATATAGTAAATATAAGTTATGTATCAATAGCTTCTTCATATAGCATATTGATAAATTCCCCTAATATTGTTATCTAGTAAGTTTTATTTGAAAATTTGACCCTAAGAGCTTCTACCAAATACTGGAAAACAGCTGTTTACAAGACTCTTTATTATACTGATCTACATGGCAGTTATGAAAAATTTTTAACCATAAGACATATTGTGTGCAGTGAGTCAGCACTCTATCAATCAATGGCTAGTCACTGCATTATCCAACCATCACTAGACTCTAAGGTCAGGTTTCACTAATTATTAAACTACAGTTGTAGAACTATATTTTTCAGCCACAATAATTTTCTAGCTTAATGCTCAATACACCATCAAGCACAAGAGATGGGCTGGTGAATTTTTAAAAATTTTATCCAGTTATCATTAAATCAACATTTTTTATCCATTTATCTTTTAATTCTATTTTTAGAGTAATATAGTCATTAAATTGCTGACATATGTTATTCATATAAATGATCTTGAAGTAAATAATTTAGCTAACACTAGTCTCAATGTTAAATTGGAAAGTGATTCTGAGATAATTATAATGGCTGTGATGACTAAGCCAAGGCCATAAATTACTTTCCAAAAGCAAGTGAATGAAATCTTATAGCATGTGTTCAATACAGTAAGACATTTGTTTGTATTTGTCTGAATAAACCCAGTTCGAATTAAACTTTGCTGAAATAGAAAGATAGTACAGAGTTTAAGGCATTTCTTTGCATATGGTTTACTTCAGTTCCATCCTTGGTAATACATCAAGTCCCCTAAGTATTGCCAGTAATGATCCCAGGACAATTCTGAATATGTCTACACACCAAAAGCAAGCAAAACAGAATAAATTATCGAGTAGCAGTTATATTGGGGGTGGAGAGATAATGCCTTGCACATGGCCAACCTGGATTCTATCCCTGGCACCTCATATAATTCCTCTTTTACCAACAGAATTAATATCTGAGCACAGAGCCAGGAGTAAGTGCTGGGCAAAGCTATGTGTGACCCAAAACTAAAGCAATTCAACAATACTGTGGCTATAATAATAGATGCATATAGAAAACATTCATATGTGTACATATTTAAAATGAGTGAACATGGAAATATTATCATCATCATAGTCATCATCATGCTGTTAAGGGTTATAATGATATGTCCAATTCTATTGTTTGTACATAAGTGTGCTCAGAATTCTGTATGACCATATTCTCTAAAAAACAACACCATTGTGGAGTTCACCACAAATTCAAGTTCAATTGTCTTTTAACTGTGCTACTTTGAAGAAGTTCTTACCCTCTTTATGAACAATATCCTTATCTATGATACCAAAATATTAATACCACTCATTTCATATGCATTTGTGTATATTCAATGAAAATATATCAGACTCTTAGGAGAGTGCATAGCTTACAATCAGGGTTATATTGGAGTTACTAAATATAAAAAATATGAAGAGGTCAGCAGAAAACTCAAAAGATACAGCCCTGAATATTCTTCCATCACATCAGTCATTAATAACATTGCTAAAAAGCCCAATAAATCCTGACCTATTATTTTTGTGTCAGAACTTTTTCTGCTTGTGGCTGAATATGCAAACTGGGAGCAATTTAACTGTCAGCTTTTAATTTTTCAAAATTCTCTTTTATTCAATGTATATTTTGATAAATCACCTCATGTGGTATGGGAAGAAAAAAGAACCCTGTTTTATTATTTGAAAATTATGAGTAATGTAAGTAATACTTGCATAATTAGGAATAGGTCTTTTAGGAGTATAGTTTTTTATATTCTTAGAGCAAATGACTTACGAAATGATTTTTCTTTGTAATATTGCAGAATAGAAGTTCTGTCAATGCATAATAAAAGCTAAGCTTGCATTCTGACAACATATAAATGTGATATCTTATATATCTAATAGATCAATAATTAGATATTTATTCTACATAAAGATAGACTTCAAGAATAGCAAAGTACACTAGATTCTTACA
>PVKC010000080.1:75000-80343 GCA_004027635.1 Crocidura indochinensis
GAGTAGAAAGTCTGTCCAAATTAAAGGCAGGGGTGTGGTGGGGAGGAGGGAAATTTGGGACATTGGTGATGGGAATATTGTACTGGTGAAAGGGGGTGTTCGTTACATGACTGAAACCCAACCATAATCATATTTGTAATCAAGGTGTTTAAATAAATATATTAAAAAAAGAAAAATATTATAGTATTCATTCACAATTTTGAAATAACCTTGAGAATAAAAATAATACTGCTTAGGCCATACAATTTTATTAAATCCCATTGTTTTAAAGTTAGATCTGCTCACTTCTTGTCAGTTGAGTTCTTTAAAGACATTTCAATTAAGGAAAATCTTAGCCTAAGGAGACAAGTTTTGTGGATAGGGAATTATATTGTCAGTGTCATTTGATTAGTACCTGAAGTGGCTCCACTATTTCTTTTAATATGTTCCTAATGTTTGTGAAAAGGAACCATTTAATTTCAGGTTCTATTTTACCAGACAGGCTGAAAATTCTCTATAACAATCATTAACTCACTGCTGAATAAGTTCTTGGTACATTAGATTAGTGGAGATAAGTATAGACAAGCAAAGTCAGTGTTTTATCTCTCAAATTTAATGTCCTTGAAATGACTTCAAACTGGAGGGGGAAAAAAATTCCTCTTGACCAAAGAGAATCCAATACACTAGAGATATCTCTGTTCCCTTCAGTTGCAATTGCTCACATTTTCATCCTTTGATGCTTTGAGTTTCAAAAGTTATTTTAATTATGCCAAATGTGAACATCACTGAATTGTGGAAAGCCATCCTTTCAAGGCCATCAAAGCTTATGTGAGCCCCCCACTTAAAATATAAAACATGAAAAATAATAAATTTATATAGAATTCATAAATTTAAAATGGTGAAAATATATTTTGAAAGAATTTCAACTGCATGAAATAGGTCAAAATTTTATAATAAAATATTTTTATTAGTCATTCTACATTTAAAAAATTGAGTTCATGCAAATTGCATTAAAGAAGATGAAGAATATTAATTCCAAGCATCCTTAGTGTACAAGATGGTCAGGGATAACCATTTAGCTTAAAGAGGCATATGCCTGAGTACAGAGATCAGCAGTTGCTTTATTTCATCATCTTATTCTGCTTCCATCTGGGACCATAAATGTTGTGCCTGATTTCCACTAGAAGTAACTTTATTGATGGAATAACTTTCATAGGAAGATAGCATAAATGCTGTATTTATCAAAATATTTGAGGGACACTATGGTAAAAATTGAACTTTAGAATAGTGGTTCACTGGCAGAGTGGTGACTGGTGATCTACGTTTGGATTTGGCCAACTCCATAGACTCACTCTATTCTCTAAAAAGATGTAAAGTACACCTTAAAATATCATGAGTACACAGGCCCCACAGTTAAAAACAGGCAAGCTTGGGAGGAGGTGAGGGCCAATTCCCTGCCTGGCTGAAGACTTGCCAGCTGCACCCTCTACCCACAATTGCCACTTCTCCAATAGCCCAGCTTCAGTACTTAATCATTGATCATTACAAAGAGGCCAAATAAACCTAAATTTCAGATATACTGGTATTTGAGCTGAACACCATTAGGTCTTTTCCTTCCCAATGCCTCACAAATACTACAATATCAACCATAAAACTTGGAATTCCTGCACCGTGTGGCCACATACAGTCATACTGTGCGACAACCCCCAATTTTTCAATGTTTTTCTTCCAGTAGGAACACTTCAATTGATGTATATTAGCATGAATTTGATGTCAGCTAAAGTTCAAAAACTAAATAAATGACATAAAGATCAAGTAGTAATAAATAGCTTAGTAAACTTTTTGACAATTACTTAAATGACCTTATTGCATGATACAATAATATTCACAAATTTTCTTTTTTTTCATGTACTACAAAATATTTTTATTATCACTTAACTATAAATAAAGCTTTAAAATATATTACTTCATGTTTGTAAAGGCGGTAAGTTTGGAAATAGGTGGGGATTCAGGGACAATGATGCAGGGAATTTTCCCTTCATGGTGGTATTGGTGTTGGGATATAAAATGACATAAACATATTATTAATAACTACATAAATATGATATTTAAATAACATAATTTATAATTAAAATGGGATCACTTAAAATCCACATTTACTGATAATGAATATTTCCTATTTTTGTTTTGGATTATGGACTTCTATTTACTGAAATCATTGGTTCATTTTTTCCCTTTAGTTTTGTGTATTATTTTTAAAATATAATGATGTTCTTTGGGGGGGTTGAGTGGAGATTGGAGCTCAGAGTTTACTTTTGTCTCTGTGCTCAGAGATTACTCTTCATGGTCTTCAGGTGAACATGTGTATTGAATTGAATTGAATACAATTGAAGTGAATTGAATACAAGTCATTACCTTAACCACTCTGTTCTCTCCACAACTGGAATTATATTTTTCATTTAAATATCATTGAAAAATAAAAACTTCTTTTATTTGTTTTGGGCCATACATGGTGGCTCTCTGGGATTACTCCTGGCTCTTTGCTCAGAAATCACTCCTAGCAGGCAGAGGTGACCATATGGGATGCCGGGAATAGAACCCAGGTTTGTCCCAGGTCAGCCGCATGCAAGGCAAATGCATTACCACTATGCTATCATTCCGGCCCCAAGATAAAAACTTATAAGTCTATTCAAATATCATTTAGTAATTTAATTAATTATGGTATATTCAAAAATATTGTACAGGACTGTCCACTCTCATAGTATTAATATTAAAATTAATATAATACTCTCCTGGTATTAACATAAAATTATTATAGCACATTGATATAAAACAGGACAGCTTGATTATACCATCTTTATTTTACATCAAATCACTAATTAGTACATGCAACATATTAATATTAGAATGTTTAATTTTATACCGCAATTCAACTTGTGAAATTAGGTGATAATTTCAATTAATAAATCAAACTAATTAGTAATTCATACTGTCAGTGAGATTTGTGCCAATGTTAATCCTCTGCCTATTATTATCATTCTATTATTATTCTTTTGATTTTAATATGTTTTCCTTTTAGAATAACTTCTTTGTTCAGATTTTATGGAAAATAATTGAGGTTGAGGTAAACCACATATATAAATAAAGAAGGCAATTATATAAACATGAGCCTGATGTTGTTTCAGGTACTTTGATTCAGGTAACCTTACATTTATGAATTTTCTGTCATTTTATTTTATTATTTTATTTCTTTTTACTTTTATGGATTTTGAGTCATATCCAGTGAAGTTTAAAACTTACTACTGACTCTGCACCTCAGAGATCAAGCTTGGGGCAAGAGAGATAGCATGAAGGTAGGGCATTTGCCTTTCATGCAGAAAGACGGTGATTCGAATCCTAGCATCCCATATGGTCCCCAGAGCCTGCCAGAAGCGATTTCTGAGCTTAGAGCCTGGAGTAACCCCTGCTTGCTGCCTGGTGTGACTAAAAAATAAAAACAAACAAACAAACAAACAAACAAAAAAAGAAATCAATCTTGACTGCTATTGGGACGCATACTAAATTAAGTATACTAAATTACAAAATTACAAATTAATTATTAAATTAAGTATACTAAATAAGTATACTAAATTACTGTGCCTGGGATGGAACCTGGGTCAGCTCCATGCAATACAAGTGCCCACCCTTTGTTTCATTACTCCAGCACCTGTCACTTTAAAACTGTTCTCATTGTAGAATAAGTCTCCACTTTTATAATAATGTCTTTAAGATTATGCATACATTATGTTCAAAGTTGATAAATCAGAGGAATAAACTATAATACCTTATTATATGTTATGTTCCTTCATTTTATCCCCTCAGTATGAGGATACTTTAGCTTTAGTTTCCAATTCTCATTTACTTAGTTAATTATTCAATAGAAGCTATTAAGTTCAATTCACTACACAGATCTTCATTTTCTTATCACTAAAATTGGATAACTTTCTAAAACATTTCTCAGTACCAATTATGAGTATTATACAAAATTTGATTATAATCTTGTCCTCCAAATGACATAATGGATAATGTCATGCTTTGGAAGCAAAATTGGAAAATATTATTGCCATTTTGTTTATAATTTATAAACTTTTATAAAAATTAGAGTTATTCAGTCATCTTTAAGGAGAAAAATATGGGATAGAGATATAGTACTGTATAGGGTGTTTACCTTGCACACAGATGACCAGGTTCCATCTACTGTCCCACATTTGGTAATCCAAGTCCCAACAAAATAGAATCTTTTTTGTTTGTTTGTTTTATTTTGTTTTTGGGCCACACCCTGTGTAGCTCAAGGGTTACTCCTGGCTCTGTGCTCAGAAATAGCTTCTGGCTTGAGGAACCAAATGAGACACCAGGGGATTGAACCATGGTCAGTCCTAGGTCAGTGCATGCAATGCAGATGCCTTATTGTTTGTGCCACCACTCCGGCCACATCAAGACAGAATCTTGAGTGCAAAGCCTTAAGTACACTCTAGTACTGCTGGGTGTTGCACAAAATTTCAGATGAAAAAATACATAAAGGAAATTTCAGGAGGATGGGGAGATAGCATGGAAGTAGGGCATTTCCTTGCATACAGAAGGACAGTGGTTAAATTCTTGATATCCCCTATGGTCCCCTTAGACAGCCAGGAGCTATTTCTGAGCATAGAGCTAGGAGTAACCCCTGAGTACTGCCGGGTGTGACCCAAAAATAAAGAGAAAAACTAAGAACATTAAAGTAGTTATTAGTCCATTTCTATGTTCTCATTTTAGACAGGGGAATCAGTGAAGCAAATATAAGAATGAATGAATTATAATTATATTCATTTGCATATAATCAGAGATATAGCTTATTAATAAATGAATTTGAAGGCTTTTTATTATGTCTAGAAATATTGCATAATATTAATAATAAATAATAATAAATAGATAATAATAAAATAGCTGCCTTTTATGGAATAATGGAATTATAGTATATGTACATATGTTCATATTTTCTGTCCTGAAAAATATATATTGATTCATATCATGTTGCAGGCACTATTCTAAAAGCTAAAGAATATGATGTTTTACCTAAAGGGAACTGTCCAGTTTCCCTTGAAACTTCTAGACTAATGGGGAAAGTTATTAAAATATAATTGATTATAAATGCATGATTTTATCTTATACATTACATTACTATCTTATTATTTACTTAGTATATATTTATTATTTACTTAGTAGATATTATACTGCAAGAAAAAATACTTGTAAGGGACCAGGAGTATAGCTCAGGGATTAAGTAAAAATCTCACTAGTGAGATGCTCCACATTTATTAAAAATAAACATAATGTGGGCTAAACTGA
>PVKC010000080.1:80443-96150 GCA_004027635.1 Crocidura indochinensis
CGTCGTATATGCTGAGTATATCCCGAAAAACGTTTAGATATGTCACTAAACAAAAATCATCTTGATATTGTCACGAAACGAATTTTCCAAGTTGATCCTGCACCGATCACTGAAAGTCTGCTCAGACCATCTCTAACTCAGCCAATTTAAGCAGGCTTTTAATGTATGCAAATTATACAATGTTCTGTACCCCAATCTACACTGTATAAAGCTTGCTCAGATTGGTCAGAGTCAGAGAGAAAGTGTATTACAGTATAATCTTTGAACTTTTGCTTGCTGTGATTGGCTCACTGTGGCACAGGAATGTTCTATGTAATCAATGCTGCTGTATCAGGACACCTGTCACAAAATATGGTAATAAATACCATTATTATTTTATTTCACTGAAGTTAAATAAAAGATCCCAAATATTGCCAGAGTACAAAATTATATTTTTCTTATGGAAATAATTACATGGATAACTGCATATTTGTAAAAAATATTCATTATATTACTAACTCAACTTAAATATATCATTATTTGATTCAAAATATGATTCAAATTCAGCTTGAATTAAATTACATCAATATGTAAAATAGATAATGGGGGCTGGCTGGTATTACGGTATAGCAATAGGATTCTTGTCTTGCACATAAACTACTGGGTTCAATCCTCAAAATGCCATATGTATCCCTGAGCAATGCTAGAAGTGATCTGTGATTGCAGCCCCAAGCAACCTTGGGTAAGCCTCCAGAAATAATAATGGTATACTAAGAAATAAATTTTATATATTGTATAGGAGTTTTGTATAATCTTGATTTAATACTAGGTATACAATTTTATAGAATTAGTTCTGAATGGGGGCCGGAGAGATAGCATGGAGGTAAAGTATTTGTCTTTCATGCAGAAGGTCATTGGTTCGAATCCTGGCATCCCAGATGGTCCTCCGAGCCTGCCAGGAGCGATTTCTGAGCATAGAGCCAGGAGTAACCCCTGACTGCTGCCGGGGGTGACCCAAAAACCATAAAAATGAATTATTTCTGAATGAATAACATTTCTAAGTTATACATGGTCACTTATAAAAAGGGTATGGGGATGATTCAATGGCCAGAGCATTTGCTTTGTATGTTAAAACCTCAGATTTAATTTGTGATGCCTCACAGCCATCTGAATATTTCTGGTAGTAACTTCTAAGCACTAATTTGGCAATAGCCTTGTTCACAACCACCCACCCATTCAATATGAAACCATTGGGTTAGATAGTTATTGTACTTCTCAAACAATCTTGTGAAACAAAGAAGTGTAAGGGGGGAGCCGGGAGGTGGCGCAGGAGGTAAGGTGTCTGCTGCCTTGCCTAGGACGGACCACGGTTCGATCCCCCGGTTCCCATATGGTCCCCCGTGCCTGCCAGGAAGCGACTTCTGAGCGCATAGCCAGGAGTAACCCCTGAGCGTCACTGGGTGTGGCCCAAAAACCAAAAAAAAAAAAAAAAAAAGAAGTGTAAGGGGAGAGGAAGGGAAGGGAAGTCTGTAGGAAACTTCATTATGGTTGCAAACTATATATATCACTATTCCTGAAGTTAAAAATTTCTCGGTCAATCTAAAGGAGAGAAAAGAAGAAAGTGATGGAGAGAAAGTAGAAAAATGAGGTAAGGATAAAGGAGAGTGATGTGGGAGAGAAAAAAGAGAAAAGGAGAGAGATAGATAGTGACAGGAATAGGGAGGAATATTCAGAGGAAGATACTTGGAAAAGAAGGATACCTGTTTTACCAAGTGCTTTCTTGACACAAACATACAAATTCTGTACCAAACAATAATGATAGCCAAGAAAACGTAAAAGATTTATTTAGGTACTAAGTTATAGAACTCCATATCTATGAGAAATCACCTTTTCACAATGTATTCATGCTGATGACAGATTGAAAGTGAAGATATTACAAGACAAAGAACTTGGAAAGCTGTTGAAACAATCACAATATCTAGGGCAAACTCTTTGTTACAGTCTGAATTTTCTGCTGTACTTCCAACAACTAGATCTTTCCTTCTGCAAAAAATTTTTGAGAGATAGAAGTAATTCCCCAAACTTAGTGTTTTAATGTCAATGGTCAAGTATTTAAAAACGCAATAATTTGGACTGATAAAAGAAAATTTATTAAATCTGTGGCATTTAGCTAAATAACCAGAGATGTTCTGTTATGGCTAATGGGAGGACTATATTCAGAAAATTCTTCTGTAAAAAAATTTTTTTACTATCTCCTTAGTATCACTATGGTTTCAGTAATATTTCTACACTCTTCCATTCAAAACAAGTTATTTGCTAATTTTTGGTACAAGTTTTAATTTCTGTGATAAGAGAAACATGTAACAATGGCAAAGCTATACATAGATTTGATTATTTTATTGAGTTAAGAAGCAAAAAAGTTTCAAGTTACAGTTGAATTGTATAACATTGCTTTCTGTAATAGTCACAAACCCCTGCCCATTTTGAGACTTAATTGTACATCTGTGACTACATTGCCACCTGTCAGTAATGTACTTGTTGCTGTATTATTTTCTTCTTTTTTTATTTTTTCTATTTTTTTAAATAATTTTGCTCCTACTTACCTGGAAATAAGTATATTATGACTGACCATGTCAATTATGTGATAAAGCTCTTTAAATAAAGTAAATTAAATTTAAAATAGTACGATAAATTGTCTAGTTGTTCAGTTAGCCTGCAAAACCAGCTTTTCTGAAGGGGTGAATTAATGCCAACATTAACTACGTGTGTGAGCATTTGTGCACTGGTGTGTGCATTTTAATAGTCTGATTATTGGTTAGTGACCGGTACCTATGATGATAAATCACAGCTAAGAAAATATTACATTGTGACAGAAATCTATGTTGCACTGTTTATTGTATCTTTTAACTTTAATATAGTTAATCTATTGCAAAGGTGCTTCAAGCATCACAGGATAAGGCACACTCAAAACAGACTCAAATACTTACACTAGAAAATTTGGATATGGGAGCCGGGAGGTGGCGCAGGAATTAAGGTGCCTGCTGCCTTGCCTGCACTAGCCTAGGATGGACCACGATTCGATTCCCCGGTTCCCATATGGTCCCCCGTGCCTGCCAGGAGTGACTTCTGAGCGCATAGCTAGGAGTAACCCCTGAGCGTCACTGGGTGTGCCCCCCCCCCAAAAAAAAAGAAAATTTGGGTTAAAACATTCTAATAAGGTGCCAGAGTATTAGTAATGTGGATAGGGTTCTTTCTTTGTGCTTAATCAATCTAGGTTTGATTCCCTGAACTTCATTCATATGATCATTAGAACTTGCGAAGAATGATATCTGAGAATAGAGCCAGGAGTAAGTTCTGAGCACCAAAGTCTATGGTGGGGAAATAAAAAACAAGTTCTAATAAACCTGGAACTGTATTTACTTTTTTTATTTTGTGTCTCTTATCTAATATTTTTCTCATCCATGTATAATGAAATACTAAATCTTAATATTACTAATTTTGGTGGATTTGTTTTTGAGACACACCCAGTGGTTTCATTGACTCTCTGCACTCAGGAAACACTCTGGTTTGGGAGAACATAGTTAATCCATTATTTGGGAGGAAGTGTTTACATGGGAGTGTTTTGGGGTTCTTTCTCGCTCAATGAGTAAGGGTCACTTCTGGCAATATGGGGACAATGTGGTGCCAAAGATGCAAGTGGGACATCCTTCATATAAATCATGTACTATAGAATTCACGAGCTAATTCACTACATTTCTGCCCTTTCTTCCTTTGATATTGCATAATTGTGATGCTTTTTTTTAACCACATAATTATGCTATCATCTACATATGTGTATCTCAGCACTTTTAGGGGCTGAAAGAATTTTCTAAGAGAATTTTACCACTTAAATTTATTTCTCTCCACATCCCTATTCCATTTACTGTCTTTCTTATTTTTTTTTACATCCAAATATATTAACAGATATAACCGGTCCTCTTTTTTATGGCCCATCCAATCTTTATTTCTTGGCATATGTTGAATTGGGACTTTGTGAGGCAGTAAGGCATAGTTTAAAGAATTTGTCTTAAGGTCAGTATGACATAAACTAAGAATTTAAATTGACCTTAGATGTGTAGTCATTTTGAAATTTTGTATCCTCTTTTCTCAACTATTAGTGATTATTCATCTCCTTTGTTGTATTATAAATTGAATACAGACACATACAGTGACAGCCCTAAGTGTAAGTTTTGTTAATCTATTTTGTTTGCATTTAGACTCTCTAGACTTGTACTAACAATGATCTTTCTAAGTCAGCACTTCTGAACCCCCTGTTGTATTTTCCTAGCAAGGAATTCCTGGAAGCCTCTGACAAGTTTTCCTCCTTGAACATGTTATGATATATTTTGGACATGATAAAGCAGCAAACAGCTTTTTAAATATTTATGTTCTCCACACCACGCAAACCACTATGTTTGCTCTCTCCATTTCTGTATGTGCCAAGGAGACAAGCCAAGCAGTGTGAGAAGAAAATACTGTCAGAGTACAGAGTGAGCTTGTCTAATGTGTGCTCCATGCAGATGTAACCTTCATCGTAAAGAGAGGAAACTACTCCCTGTGCACATAGTGATACCTTGAGTAACAAATCACCTGGAAACAAAGTGCCTTTATAAGCAATTCAGCTGAGTAAATTTTTATTTTAAAACTTCAAGAATCAAATGAGCTAGTACTAACTTGTGTCACATTATTCAACCATAATATCCCTCTTGTCACAGTGTAGAAATAACCTTCTCATAGAATGTGTTAATATACAGGTGAAGAAGTAGAACTGTGAAACTACCTCCATCAAATTTTCTTCAACTTTATTTTCTTAAATCACCAAATTTCAGCCCCTACATATAGCAGTAGATGCATGCGTATATCTATCACATGATACACTCTAGCTGCTGTCATACTTTCTCTTTATATAATACTTTCTTAATACCTTTTAAAAGTAGGAATCAAAATGATCCACATTTATTTTTGTTTCGGTTTTTGGGAGTCATAGGTCATGATGCACAGTGTTTACTTCTGGCTCTGCACTCAGAGAACACTCCTGGCAGCTCTCCGGGATTCATATTGGATTTACATGACCCACAATTTTATTGAATTAGTATATATTGACTTTTATTAATTTACCTGACATTATCTCAGTACTGGCTTACTGTGACTTCCGTTCATTGGTAATGCTTTGGAGATTATTCAGATTTAATACATTTGAGGTAGGATTCACAATTTTATCTTTTCAAAAAAAAATCCAATACTGGGGACAGGAAAAGATAGTATAGTAGGTAAGGCACTTGCCTTGCTTGTGACCAACCCAGATTCAATCCTTGGTATCCCAAATGTTCCCATAAGTCCCAAAAGTAATTTCTGACTGCAGAGTCAAGAGTAAACCCCTGCTCACCATCTGATATGGCAGAAAAACAAAACAATAGAAGCAAACAATAAAAAAGCAAGGATCCAGTGCTATAAATTACAGCTCTCACAGAAAAATTGTGTTTTTATATTGTAATTTATTTTTTGATTAATAATATCTGGTCTTGTTCACTAGAGGTCCACAGAACACCTGCATTAAGTCCACTTTGGCAATTGGGGTCAGCCTTTACAATAAATGTAAAATAAATGTACCAGCCTTTAAAATGTCAGGGCTTGACCAAAGAATTGCTCCTTCTAATTTTGTGCTTTTGTGCACAAAATTTTTGTCTGTTTTTGGTAGCTTCATAAAAACTATTTGGTAGTGTTTCTGTTTCTTTAATTTCCTGGTAGAACCTCAGAAGATTGTTAGTAAGTCCTCTTGAAAGGTTTGAAATAATTCATTAGAGAATCCATCTGGGCAGGGATTTTGTTTGGGGGAAGACTTTCGATTACTGTTTTAATTTCTTCAATAATAATGGGCCTGCTTAGATATGCTAGACCATAATGGTTCAATAGTGGAAGATTACAAGAGTCCAAGAATTTATCCATTTCTTCCAGATTCTTTTATTTTGTGGCATAGAGTTTCTCAAAGTAGCTTCTGAATAATTTTTGAATCTCTGTAGTATCTGTAGTGATCTACCCTTTTTCATTTCTATTTTGGTTTATTAAGTTTCTTTCTCCATCTCTCTTTGTGAGTTATGCTAATGCTTTATTGATCTTGTTGATATTTTTAAAGAACTAACTTTTGCTTTTATTTACCTTTTTTAAAGTACTCTTTGGATTTACACTTTTTTAATTTTTCATTTTTCTCTAAGTTTTGTTATTTCCTCATGCCTATCTATTTTTGGTTCATTTTGTTGAAAAATTTCTAAGTTTTTTTTTTTTTTTGGTTTTTGGGTCACACCCAGTGCTCAGGGGTTACTCCTGGCTCTATGCTCAGAAATTGCCCCTGGAAGGCTCAGTGGACCATATGGGATGCCGGGATTCAAACCACCGTCCTTCTGCATGAAAGGCAAACACTTTACCTCCATGCTATGTCTCTGGCCCGAGAAATTTTTAATTTTATAAGTTGTGTTATTAAGTAATTTATGTAGGCCCCTTTATCCTTCCTAATGTCTGCTTGCAAAGCTATAACTTTTCCTCTTACTACCGATTTTGCCATGTTTTAAAAATTCTTTTTATTTTTTTTATTTTTATTTTATTTTATTTATTTATTTATTTTTTGTTTTTTTTGGGCCACACCCAGTGACGCTCAGGGGTTACTCCTGGCTATGCGCTCAGAAGTCGCTTCCTGGCAGGCACGGGGGACCATATGGGAACCGGGGGATCGAACCGTGGTCTATCCTAGGCGAGGCAGCAGGCACCTTACCTCCTGCGCCACCTCCCGGCTCCCTAAAAATTCTTAATATTTGTGTTTTAATTCTCATTTGTGTTTAGGAATCTTTTGATTTCTTATTTGATTTTATTTCTGACCTACTGGTTGTTCAGCAGTGAGCTTTTAACTTTCCAGGTATTAATGTGTCTGTAGTTCACTCCTAATTTTGGTGTATTTTGATCTAGGTAGTTAGTTTGTACAATTTTTATCCCCTTAATTTTATAGAGGTATGTTTCATGGACCAGTATGCACTTTTTCCTAGAGATAACCATGTGCCCTGGAGAAAAATGTGTATCCAGTTTTTTGGGGGAATGGAGAGCCATATATATACTAGTCCACTTTCTTCTATTTCTACTTTTAAACTAGTATATTCTTGTTAGGTTTCATCCTGGTTAACCTATCAAGGGGTGACGGGGATGTGTTGAGGTCCCCGAAATTACTGTGTTGCTATTGATGTCTTCATTAAGATTTGTCAACAATTGTTTTAAATAATTTGCTGTTCCCTCATTGGGTGTGTATATGTTTTAGAGTATGATTTCTTTCTGTTGTACCTATCCTTTGATTATTACAAAATATCCATCTTTGTCCTTATAACTTTTTTTCGTGTGTGTGGTTTTTGGGTCACATCCGGCAGTGCTCAGGGGTTACTCCTGGCTCCATGCTCAGAAATCGCTCCTGGCAGGCACGGGGGGACCATATGGGGCACCAGGATTCGAACTGATGACTTTTGCATGAAAGGCAAACGCCTTACCTCCATGCTATCTCCCTGGCCCCTATAACTTTTTTAAGTCTAAAGTTTGTGTCATTTGATATTATGGCCACTTCTGCTTTTTAATGTAGTTGTTTGCTTGGATGAATGCCCTCCAAACTTTGATTTTGAATCTGTGTTATTTTTGTGACTATTCAGATGTGTTTCTTGTAGGCAGAAAAATGTTTGATTCAAATTTTTGATCCATTTTGCCACTCTTAAGTGGGTGTATTTAGTCCATTGATGTCTAGAGAGATAATTGTTATGTGATGTATTGTCATCTTTGTGTAGGACTTTGGTGTGTCTGCTGGTCTGTCTTGTCTTAAAACAGATCTTTTAATATTTTTAAGGCTGGTTTTGAGTTTATAAAGTTTCTGAGCTGTTGTTTGTCCATAAATGTATGTATGCTTCATCAAACCAGAAACTGAATCTGACTGGGTGAAGTATTTTAGGTGAAGCATTTATTTCATTGCATTTTTTTCACTATGTAACACTGCTGTCTTCAGACCTTGAGAGTCTCTTGTGACAGCTCTGCTGTTCAACTTAAGGATGCTCTGATTAAAGTTAATTACCTTTTTGATCATGTTGCTTTCAGTAGCAACACTTGCTTTTCATCATTGTGACTAAGATGTGTCTTAGGGTGCTTTTCTTTGGTTCTCTTTTAGCTGGTACTTTTCAGGCATGTAGAATTTGGTTGCATGCAATCTTTATCTCTGGAAGTTTCTCTGCAATGATGTCCTTGGCTATTGATTCTTTTTGGGGATTCTCTTACTTACTATCTAAGGCTCCAATGATTCTCAAGTTATTTCTGTTCAGCTTATCAAAGACTTCTATTTTCATCTGTTCACATATTTTGAGGATTTTTTCAATTGCCTGATCATTTGGTTTAAGGCTCCTTTCTGTTGTATAGAGTTGTTATGCATCCTATCTTCCAGCTCACTAAACTGGTCCTTAGCTGCTGTTACTCAGTGGGAGAAGCTTTCAAATGAGGTTTTCGTTTTGCTTACCAAATTTTTCAGTTCAAATTTTTCAGTTTTGAGTTTTCTCATTTCTTATTTGAGCTTCGTTCAGCTCAATTTATGCTTTTTTTGAGTTCTTTGAACATCCTCAATATTTCTTCTCTAAACCCATTATCTATCTGAGCGGCTAAATAAGTGTATGATACTTTTTAGGTCTTCAGAGATGCCATCTTTATTCTCTATGCATGGTGTTGGCCTGCATTGTTTCCCTATTGTCACACATTAGTGTGATGTTTTCTGCATGTTGTGCTAGGGATCTTTGACTAGGAGATATGTGCATTCATGGAGTGAAGTGGAGTGTCATGTTAATTTTATCAGATTTTATATTGGTTCATCCCAATATTCACATTTTTGGTTATAATTTCTACTTAATACAACATCAAAAAGCATATTTTCGCCACACCAGTTAATGCTCATGATTTATTCCTGGCTCTGTGTTCAGGAATTAAACTTAATAGTGTTCAAGGACCATTTACATGTCAGTGACCAAAGCCAAGTCTTACTAGTGTTCAAGGACCAAATCCAATCATCCATGTTTAAGGTAAGATCTGTAAGTTCTTAATGTCTTTCCTTCCTCAAAGTTTGTATCATCAAAAAAAAATATAAAATCCACTATTACATAACATTTTTAAATGTTTTACAGTAAATAAAATCATTATAATTAGACCAAATATTATAACATAATTCTTATTTACAAACAAAGAAATTGAGATCAGGAAATTAGTCTTTCAAATACATATTTTTAAAATGACTGAATATATTTATTTAATTAATTATAAATACCTATTGATATGTCATGTTATTTTGGGACTAAAACCATCTGATGAATAAGGTGTTTGCTTTGCATGAACTGACCTGGGTTTAATTTCCAGAATCCCATTTAATTTTCTTAGTTTCACAAGGTGTGTTCCTGAGTATAAAGTTATATATAAATACTGAGCCCTGATTGGTTTGACCTATAAAATAAACTTTTAAAAATGCCATGTTATAATTGTGAATTTTATTGAATAAACAATTTTAGATATAGCATGTGCCACAGTCTAAACTTCTTTCTTTTTTTCTCTCCCTCTTTTTCCCTCCTTTCTTCTCTCCTATTTCCTACCCAAATTTTTCACACCTGTCCCCACTATACCTCTATCCATTATAGCATCTGATGAAGAAGAGCCAACGTCAGCAGGTAAAGATTATTTATATTTAATTTTCTTAAATGTACATTTTTGTAAGTAATTTTCAAGATTTTATTAGTAGAATATTGTTTCATGTATATTTGTTCTTGGTTCCATTATGCTTTACCATAATACATGAAATTGGTTAAATATTTTTGAATAAAATAGTAGATATCAAATTATCTCACTCATGGATTTTAAAGAAGGAAATTAAGAGAAAAGGAAATAAAAACCTCAAAAAACCAAATTAATGGATTTTTAACTGGATAATTAACTTGAGATTATCAAAGAGTGTGGAGCAGTGGGCTTATGGGGGGTATACAGTGACATTTGATGGAGAAAATTAGTACTTTGTTTGTGGTATGCTAACATATATTTATAGAGAAGGTGTTAAACTTGATTCCTAAAAGTATAGTCTTGTAAAGAAAAATTAAGTCAATTAGAAAAACAAAATAGGGGCCGGGCAGTGGCGCTGGAGGTAAGGTGCCTGTGCTAACCTAGGACGGACCTCGGTTCAATCCCCCAGTTCCCCATATGGTCCCCCGTGCCTGCCAGGAGCGACTTCTGAGCGAATAGCCAGGAGTAACCCCTGAGCGTCACCGGGTGTGGCCCAAAAACCAAAATAAAATAAAATAAAAATAAAAAATAAAACAAAATAATTAATAATTATCGCAAATAGAAGTATAATAAAAACATTAAGAAAAAGTATAAAGATAATATAAAACTGAATACGTGTTAAGAAATATTGAGTGGAAAAGTGAAAATACAGAAAATAATAAAATAGAAAACATTCAAAAATAGGAAAACAATGCTTTTAGAATTAAATTTCTCCATGATAGAGTACTGCATTTTCAAATATATAAACAAATTTAAACATAATATTCATTTAAATTTCAGTATTATGAATCTAATAGGTGCTCTATTTCTAACCCACATCCCAATCTACATTAATTTTTAAATAATAAAATTTATGATATTGGTATGAATACTTTGAATTTTATTTTAGATTACTTATTTTTCTTTTTCATTAAATAATTTTACATTATAGTAGTTTCAGGATTGGGTCTAGAAAAATAGTACAGCAGGAAAAGTATTTGGCTCATACATGGTCAATCCTATATCAATAGCAGGCACCTGAGCATCATCAGGAGAAATCCCTGAAAACAATGCTAAAAGGTAGCCCTGAACACAACTTATTATTGTACACACACACACACACACACACACACACACACACACACACAGTTTCAGGAATACATCACTGAAAATTAACAGGGCTGGAGTGGTGGCACAAACAATAGAGTGTTTTCATTGTACACGCTAACCTAGGAAGGACTGCAATTTGATCCCCCGCATTCTATATGGTCCCCCAGGCCAGAGTGATTTCTGAGCCCATAGCCAGGAGTAACTCCTGAGTGTCACCAGGTGTGGCTCCCAAACAAAAACAAACAAACAAAAAAGAAAACCAACATATATACTATATTAAGTTTGTGGCTAAAGTTTCATCTCAACATTAATTCATCTACTTTTACTTACCTTACCTCTATTGTTCCCTTTAGTTGCCTAAATATTCTAAATATTCTAAATTCTAAATATTCTTCTAACTCAAAAGTTCTTTTGTCATTGTTTGGTTTGGTCCAGATATAAATACATTTTCTCTAAATATCAGACATAAGGAAAACAATCTGTATTTTTTCTTTTGCCTCTTGCACTAATCTTGCTACCATGTTAGCTCAACTACATTTAGAAGGATAAATAGATTTTCAACTTTTGTATATAAACAAATGTTGTAGTTTGGGATTATACCACTCATTAGTTATATATTAGTTGATATACATTTAGTTTGTTTCTACATTTTATCTTGAATGTATTGTAGTAAGCCTGGAGGTGCTTCTAGTGTTTCAAATTAGAAACAGTAATTTATTTTTAAAAATGAATTTTACAACTAAGCATTGTTATGCTGATATGCAGAATTTAACTTTCTCATCAAACTCATTGTCAATTAATAAGTACATGTTCAGACTAAGTACTGTGAATAAGGTAAATATCAGAAAAGGCAATTTTTTCCCTATAAAGTTCCAGCATCAGGAAAAAAGAAATTAGATGTTGGTCTGAAGAGAAATGATGGAACCTAAGCTTTAACTTTCTTCTCAGGCTGCTAGTAAAAGAAGAAAAAACAGTTCGGACTGTGAAACAAAAGCAGGGAATAGTCAGTTATATCCATGGTCCAATTGGGTTTAGTACTCTCTATTTCCATCACTTTGTGATTAGTAGATGAACATTTTTACACCTGTGTAGAGAAGACATATTATGTGAAATATGTCAAAGAAGTACAAATATATACTGACCTCACTTATCTGTGGAATACAGAAAAACAAATGGGGGAAGGGGATAAAGATGTAAACTGTATTTATGTACCATCAGTGAAGGAGCTCCAATATCGCACAATTACTTTGGTCGTGGTTAGGGTACAGTGACTATCAAAACTATCAAAATGCTAGCACTACTAGAAACACATTACCTAAACTATAATATATATAATAAATTAGACTTGATTTATGGGAGGGAAATAATCTAGCTCAGTTCTGATTATTTCAGATACAAGGTAATTTCTTATTTTCAACAATGAATTTCAACTAACTCAAGATATCTTCCCCACCCCACTCCCCTCCAAAATCAGGCAAGGAGTATAAAAGAGACAAAAATCTGTGGGAGAAAAAAACAACATAGACTTTTTATAATTTTTTAAAAAATAAATTCCTATTATTGGAATCAAAGGAAAAGTAAACTCTGTGTCATTTGTTCTAATGCAGTCATTAGATATGTTAAATATATTAACAACTCTGTTATTTTCTTTTTCTTAAATTTTATTTTATTAAAACCATTGTGATCTACAGAATTCTTCATATTTGAATTTCAAATATACAATGAATCAGGGCTATTTCCACCAACAGTGTTAACCTACTTCCACCAATGGTCCCAGAGTCATATATCATCTCTCTTTGCCCCTTTACCTGCCAGTATAACAGGCCCATTTATGTTTAGATTATTAAAGTTTAAATCCCTTGATTCTATTGTCGTTGACTTTGGCTTGTATATTTAGTTTGTACTTGTTTTTTTCCACACAAATGCATCTAAGACCACTTGGCCCCTGGCCCCCAGTCTTTCCTTATTTGATTCTTCTTAGTTTTATAGAAAAATGCAGAACTATGTGGTAAAGTACTCTGTGTCCCAAAATTCTATGATAAAAGCAGGAAAAGATAGGAAATACGGGGCCAGAGAGATAGCACAGCAGTAGGGCATTTGCCTTGCAAATAGTCAACCCAGGAGAGATGGTGGCATCCCATATGGTCCCCCGAGCCTGCTGGGAGTGACTTCATAACAGAGCCAGGAGACACCCCTGAGCATCACCAGGTGTGACTAAAAAACCAAAACAACAACAACAACACCAGCAAAGATAAGAAAGAAAAAGAAAATAAAAAAGGGTGTGTGTGGTAGGTTTTTATTTTTTCCTTTTTTTACATACTCACAGCAAATAGATGGGGAAAATAGTGTTCTGTAGCCTATTCTTAGAAGAAGCTAATCATGTAACTCAATAACATACTGGTTTATTATTATACCAGTCTAGTTTTTAATCTCTTTTATCTAACGTGAGGATTCAGTGTTTATAAGATTGCTAATGGATCTGTTTCTCAGGTTTGAATTTAAGTTTTTATCTAAGAGCATCAATAATTTTATTCTGTCTTATTTCTTTGCCACTATACCACACAACTCATTTTCTTTTTAAAATTTCTGCTTCCTAAGATTTTGTTGGTAAATGAAATTGCTCCTGGCAGGCACAGGGGACCATATGGGGCACCGGGATTCGAACCGATGACCTTTTGCATGAAAGGCAAACACCTTACCTCCATGCTATCTCCCGGGCACCAAACATCTTTATTAATTATAGTTTTCAGAGTAACAGAATAGTTAAACTAACCTCTTAAAATACCTTTTACTTGTTTTTTGGTCAAGTAATTAATATTCTTTTAAGAGGTGATTTGCTGTTGCTCAAAGTTGAATAACAACACAAATAATAAAATAAGCAGTGATGGGTTTGTATACTCAATAGTCACAAGCTCATGATTATTGCTTGTTAATGTATCAATTATTGACTTAAATCGCCCTTCATTTATTTATTTTTTGCTTTATTTTAACACCGTGATTTACAAAGTTGCTTATAATATAGTTGTTTCTGTTATTCAATGTTCCAAAATCAATATTAGCACTGGTGTGACATTCCCTTCACCATTGTCACCAGTTCTCCACTCATCCTCAAACCTGCCTTCCTCATTCCTCAAAATAACTTATTTGCATTGCTTGTTGCAACTATGTGGTAAATGAATTACTGGGGGAAAAATTCAGTTAAGTTTTTGATAATTATTATATACCACAAAGAGGTCATTAATTCATTCTCTGAAGTTTTTCTAAGCTGATTGTAGCTAGTTGAGACTTTAATGCCATAAAACTGACTGCTATCAAACATAGAATTTTAAATCATAAACTGTAGGCTTTATCAAATAGACATCCTAATATATAATTTTCTCTTTTATGGGTTATTTTGTAACATAAATGATACCACTTTTTCATCAAATTGATATTGAGGTTGAGTCAAATGGAGTATAAGTTTAATGTAAAATCACCCCAACACGCTGTATCTCCAAACTCAGGACATGAGTCTGAATGGGTGTTGCACAAGAAATAATCCAGACCAGGTTGAAGGGTGAAACACGTGTAGTCTGGCAGTCTTCTATCTCGTAAAAAGCCCGCTGCCTGTCAGAACTACTGCTTTGATTGAGTTCAGAGATCACCCGTGGGTGGGGCAGTAAACTCACCCAGGTTTACAAGTAAGACAATCTTTGTTTTTTGTGAAACCAAGTTGTTAACAAACAGATACAAGAAACCAGGGATAAACTTTGTTTTAGGTAAAAATAAGGTATAACCCAGCAATATAATATTACCAAATAGCAATGAAATCAGCCAGAATATAATATTGTAGAGATATTAGATTTAATATATAAACAGAGGTTAAAATGAATCAAAACTATAACTAATGCTATTTTTAATATCATCTTAAAAAACATATTGAATTTTCTGATCGCCTTTTCTTTTTACTCTTGCCTAAAGGACGTTTCAAATTGTTCAATTACCCTATCAACATTTTAATATAAAAGAAAGAAACTGATTTTCATTTTATATAGCAAATGGGTGTTATTCTGGTTAATTGAGTAGCAAAAATTATAGTTGAAATAGAATTTTCAGGTGCCAGAGCAGTAGCACAAGTAGTATGGTGCTTGCCTTGCACACGCTAACCTCGGAGGGACCTTGATTGATCCCCGGCACTCCATATGGTCCCCAAGGCAGGAGTGATTTCTGAGCGCATGGTCAGGAGTAACCCTTGATTGTCACTGTATGTGGTCCCCCCCGAAAATAAATAAAATAGAATTTACAAATAAACATGCAAAATATTTTTAATTTGGGATTTTATTTGTTTGTTTGTTTACTTTTTGACCAAACTTGGCAGTTTTCAGGACTTCCTCCTGGTGAAACATTGGAACTATATGCGGTAATGGTAATTATGCAAGGCTTTAACCCATGTTATTATGATTATGATTTTATTCTGATATATATCATTATTTAGTTCTAAATTATTTTATTATCAAATGTACTATAACACCAAAATATAAAACACTATATTTTACTAAACGTAATACTTTTTCATTATTTTATTTAGTGTAAAAATATAGTCAGCATCTCATTTCATTTGCAAGTGATTACACTTGCTACATATTTTCTAATAAAATTATTTTGATATCTTTGATATATTTATATATCACAGATAAGAATATATTAGCTTGGTACTAAAGCACAGCAGTAGGGCTTGCACAAGGCTAACTCTGGATGGATAGGCTTGATTTCCATATGGTCCCCTGAGCCTGCCAAGT
>PVKC010000081.1:0-57071 GCA_004027635.1 Crocidura indochinensis
CTGCCCCTGTACTGACCTTTCCCTTTTCCATACTCCCCCCATCCTCACCCAACCAGCAAAACTTCTGCGAATGCTGAGTCTTTGTCAATGACATAGTGGGCTAAAGAGGTTGTTGACCCTTATTCTAACATGTCCTTTCAGGTTAATTACTTTTGTATATTCGGTGTACCCAGTGACATTTAATCACTACAGCTCTAGTAGGGTAAACAGAACTGCATTGAGCCAACTGCAATTTGGCACCAAGTTAAGTGTTTCGATAATAGCAGTAGGTTGACAATGGACTGGAGGGAAATACACTCACTTAGAACACCAAGAGAAGAGGTGTATACTATTTGACCCATCTATATTTTATTAAAAAGTAAGAACTCTACATATGCTCTTGCTACTTCATACTAGATATGGCTTGAAAGAAATTTTTTAACTTTCTAATAGAAGTTCTGATTAAATGAACAAATAAAATCTCCACGTCTAGGATGACTTTCTGGTAATAATAAGAAACTCTCTTCTCTTCACATGTGCACAAAGACACATCACAAAAAAACACCTCCCACATAGCAGTCCTTTGCAACACAATTGACCTTGCTAGATCTGGTTTATAAGTCTCCAGAAGAATCAAGAATCAAGAATGTTCAGACAATCCCATAATATTTGAGAATATAGAGAAGACCATGAGAGTAACCAAGTATCATGTCATAGATTTTTTAAATCATGGACAAACTTACTAAAACAGATATTCATGTATTTTCTTCCAGGGGAAATGGGAAATGAGTCTGAGATAAGTAGACTATCAAAATCAGAGGGCACTTCTCCAAAAGGAGTAAATGAAAATATGAGGCTTTAAGCTTTCAAAGAATAAAGAATAACACAATCAGAATTTGTCTCCTATTAAGATGTCAGTCAAATCCCACAACTTTAAATGGCTACACTGCTGGCAACATGCTATACACTAGAAAAACAAAATGAACAACATGATAGTTATTTTGTGTTTCTTTTAGCTTTTTGTATTCTGGGTCAATCTCTGGTACTCAGGGCTTACTCCAGGCTCTGTACTCAGGGATCACTTCTGGTGGTGTTGGAGGTGCTGGTCATGGAGTGGTAGGGATCAAACCTTTTATTTATTTATTTTTTTTTTGTGCCAAGCAAGCACCCTACCTGCTGTAACTATCTCTCTGGCCTCACAAAATACTAGTTTTACAAAACACTAGTTTTTGTTTTTGGGCCACACCCAGTGACGCTCAGGGGTTACTCCTGGCTATTCGCTCAGAAGTCGCTCCTGGCAGGCACGGGGGACCATATGGGAACCGGGGGATCGAATCGTGGTCTGTCCTTGGCAAGGCAGCAGGCACCTTACCTCCTGCGCCACCTCCCGGCTCCCACAAAACACTAGTTTTATGGGTCTGAGTGGATCAGAGGAATGGTGGGATGGAACAAGCTCTAGAAGAGTGTATTCTGGTTTCAAGTTTTATTTGTCTTTATAATGTCTTTATTTAAGCACCATGATTACAAACATGTCTGTAGTTGGGTTTCAGTCAAAAAACAGAACACCCCCTCTTCCTCCTACCAAATGTCTCCCACCTCAATCCTCCCCCACTCCCTACCTATATTCGAGACAGGCATTCTATTTCTTTCACTCACTCTCATTGTCATGATATTTGTCAGTATAGTTATTTCTCTAACAGCAAGTGCTGTTACCACTCTTTGTGGTAAGCTTCATGTTAGGGCCAGCATTTATTAACTATGCAACTTTTAGACTTATTGCCTCAATTTTCATACCTGTAAAGATAAGAATATTTGTCTTATAGGATTGTCATAAGATAAAATGAGGTAAGTACAGAAAGTGGCAGGGCAGGCGCACTACCCTTTTTTTCAGACTTTTTCTGAAATCTGCCCTAGAAGACATGATCAATTATTGCCAATAACACAATGTGGGCAATAGGATATCCTGAGGGCTATTGACTTCTCTGTCTTCCCTGAAAGAAGGTTTAAGGAAACTCTGGAATCGGGTGATGGTCATTCTCTGTCTGTATACAATTATTACAAACAGTATATACATCAGTCTTGACATCTACCTGCCCTCTTAATTTGATTCCTTCTTTCAAATTTCTGTTCTTTTTTGTCAACATCATTTTAAATCCACCTTTTAATCATCAAAGTGAATTCAATGGAACTTGATATATGACTCTAAAGTAAGATATCAATACTAAAACTGGATGGGAAAAACACAGCCAGTGTCTCCTCTTAATAACTGAATACTGACTTACAAAATAACAAAGTGGGCAGTTAAGAATTTGCATAGAAGTCTCATTCTAATAAAATATATAAAAACAAAATATATTTAATTTTATTAGTGGTAAAATAATTGGAATAAATGATGAAGTAGTTCAAATTACTATGTATTAAAACACCAGGATAGGGGCCGGGCGGTGGCGCTAGAGATAAGGTATCTGTCTGCCTTGCCTTGTGCTAACCTAGGACGGATCGCGGTTCGATCCCCCGGTTCCCCATATGGTCCCCCGTGCCTGCCAGGAGCGACTTCTGAGCGAATAGCCAGGAGTAACCCCTGAGCGTCACCGGGTGTGGCCCAACCCCCCCCCCCCAAAAAAAAACCCACCAGGATAGTAAAATTAAAACCAAGCAAAGGCCTGAGAGATAGCACAGTGGTAAGGTGTTTGCCCTGCACGCAGCTGACCCAGGAGGAACCTGATTTGATTCCCAGCTTCCCATATGGTCCCCTAGCCTGCCAGGGGTGATTTCTGAGTACAAAGCCAGGAGTAACCCCAAAGTACACTGCTGGGTGTGGCCCAAAAACCAATGAATCAATTAATAAAAATAAAAAATAAAAAAGACCAAGCAAATCCCTTTTTAAGGAAACAAAGAGAAACACCGTGTGCCTTTAATTTCTGGAAGTCGACCTTTAAATGCACAAACAAGTGTCCCCACTTGCAGTAGCCTGATGTCACTACTTGGCATGCTGAATTGGACTAACCCTTCCCACCTTGTTTGCCTTCTTTGTGAAGAGAGAACAATATCATAGCCCCTTCTAATTGAAAGAAAAGATTGCCGCTAATCTCTATCCTTGTTAATTAAAAATGCAAACTGAACTAATATACCACTTAAGTTAACAAGTATGCTAAAATTAAAAGAGCAAACTTCAAAGCTGAGCTCTGAACACTGTCCCCTTGCTTTACTAGTGCCATTAGTGTGAATGTAAATAAACCTGCCAGGTAATGAGCCTTGGAGTGGGTTCCAGGTAGAGAAAGGTCCAGGGCTTGTTTACTGCTCAAACTTAAATGATGCTAGAGAAGGCAAGACAATTAAGAGAAACGTTAGAGATATACCCAGTGACTCACTTTATATAAGACTATGTACATGTATATACATATAGTAAACAACCATGTTTGCAAGGACTTATGCAGCTACTTAGATAAGCAGATAACCCAGGTGGAATCAGCCTTCTCAACCTAGTGATACATACTTTAAACATCTGCAATCTCACATAGGATCTTATAGAGTACAGAAAGGAAGGCTAGGCCAGGACGATGGCAGGGAGCACATGTTTTGAATGCAGGGTTTGAGCTCTGTTACTGCATTGTCCCTCAAGTATCACTAGAAGCAATCCCAAGCACAAAGCTAAGAGTAGTCCTCAGAGCAGGAATACATGTGCTTGCTCCCCAAAAGAGGGTAAGGAAGGGGAGAGGAAGGGAGGAAGGGAGACATGTTAGGAATCTCATAGGAATGCTCAAAACCTCTGGGGCTTCTGGAAATTCATGGCACATGAATGTGTCAGTTTATCCCATGTGGACACAAATACCACCACACAGTTAGCATCTACTGAATTAGTGACCAACCTGAATTAATCAATATTAAGGTCCATACTAGCATATGCCAGGTTTTAGATCTGTGCTAGCACTAAAATAGTGACCTTTTCTCAAAGAGGCCTACAAAAAAGGAAGTGAAAGGTATTTCTGTGATCAAGAGAAAACAGAACTGAAAGAATGCAGAAAAGAATGGGATACATCCATAAAGAGATAAAAAAGGAGTAAGCACTGTGAAGATACAAATCTGGACTTTGTGGGAGCATTATAAACAGGTGAAGAGAGTAGCTGGAAAAATGGAGGAGAGTAAACAGGCCATAGAGAAACAATAGACATGCTGGTGGGGAGCACACAGCTAACTGGATAGGCTTTATGCTGCCTGCACAGGGAAATGAAATCCATTCACTCCCTGGAGAAAGAGTAGATGGTTCTGGGCTCAGGTGATTCTAAAGTCAAAAATCTGTCCTAAAGCACATTCAGATAATCAGCAGCCTCTGGTGCCTGCTGTCTACTAAAACTCCTTTATCAACCAGTAGTACATACCTTTTAGTAGTGTTGAGTTACCTACAGCCCTTTCAGAGAGCATAATTATTCAAGGACTGCGGCAGAATCCCAGATTTTATCTCCCTCTGGCTGTTCTTGTCAGGATGAGCCACATTTAACTAGTAAGAAATAATGTATTTCAATACTACCTTTTAGTCAGGAGGGGAAAAAAAACCATAACCATGTCACAAGTAGAGACTAGATGTTCTTTACACAGTCCTGTACTTCTGCATGTGGCCTTCCCATGCTTGACTCTACAATGCTGTCAAAGTGATGGACTTTGAGTACCGAATTAAAACAATAATCTCAATAAAGTGGGCATTATGAGATAATTAGCCATCCTCAGGTATTAAGCAAACTGTGGTAAAAGCCAAGGATACTCATCACCAAGGTCAATTACACTAATTGCTTATCTGAATTACATTATTGGTATTATAAACCTAGCTTGATTTACACACACACACACACATACACACTAAAATTTGATCTAACACACATCACAGGGAAATGATCTGAGGAGTTCTTACTTCGATGATTGCTTAACTACTGGTCACTTAAAAATTTCTGTAATTTACTTTTTAATAGCCCCTGTCCCACCTCATACATTCCTCAGCTTTGTAGTTTTTGAGTCCACAGAGGAGATATGACTATCAGATGGGGAAGTAATTTAAAGAGGATATCTATGTTAAAATAATGGAAATTGGAATGGCTCTAAGTTAATAATAGAATTAAGAGTGTACAAGAGAAAATCAAAATGCCAATTGTTCTTTGGGTATATTTTTCCCCATCAGTATATGCCCTTGCAGAAAATAGTCTCACTTAGGTTGCTCTTCTAGCTGGTGGGAAGAAAATTCACAAATTACACTACCAGATTAACACTGACCTACACTTAACAAACCACTGATAAGCCAGAAAAGTCAGGAAAAGCTTCGAAGATTGAAAGGGAGAAAAAAACAGAATTTTGAACATTCCCTGAGCTAATTGGAATGTGCTTGGCAATTGAAGAGTATAAAACTTCTTTTTAAGCTGTGATTAAGCACCAAGACTTTGATGTTTTATATGGCATTCTTCCCCACTAATTAACTTCATTAGTGCAGTTAATTACTGGGGAAGAATATCGTATAAAACATCAAAGTCTTGATGTTTATTAGTTCACCATCAGTTCAACTAAACAGCAATAAAGAAATAATTTCTTAAAGTGCATTTATGCATGTTCAGCACTCCTATTTGCAAGCTCAAATCTTGTGCAACAGAAAATTTTGTTTGGGGGGGCGCCTTTTGGATCACATCCAGCAGTGCTCAGAAGTCACTCCTGGCAGGCTTGAGGAATCATAGGGGATGATAGGGATCAAAACCAGGTCCATTCAGGGTCATCCACATGCAAGGCAAAAACCCTACCGCTGAGCTATCACTCCAGCCCCAACAACAGGAACATTTTTGAAGATATCCAAAGAAGCAATCCACAGTTCAATCCAACTGCACCCAAAGCAACAACATGCCACTTAATGTAGTATAATTAAGTGGTCTAGAATGTTAGATCAAGCACAAATATTGAGACATTTAATCGCAGTTATGAAGATGGTTATAAACCTACCATTACTTTAAGATGAAGGAAGGGGGGAACCCAAGACCATAAGAATAATATGTAACCTGAAGGCTAATTCCAATTATGCATTAAGTAGTGAGTTTAAGTTCAGTATAGGTGGAAAAGGGAGCCAGGTCATAAGGCAAGAACTGTAGACAACACATCCTTTCAAGTACTACTGATGCCACTGAGTGGCTCTGTAAATCTTTCTGGAATATTGTGTGCAGAGATAGAGAATGAGAAGACCTGACTTCTTACCAACACACTCAGCTAGGACTAGGCTCTACCAAAGAATTTTCATCTTTAGCTGCTAGAAAGACCAGAGGAATAATCTAGTCAAAGGGCGTTGTTCTTTTTTTATAACTGAAACCCAACTACAAACATGTTTGTTAACATGATGCTTAAATAAAGATATTATTAAAAAAATAAAAGCCAAAACAAAATTACATAAAGTGTGGTCCACTTGCCCAGCAATCTCATCTCCTCCCAAGAGCTTGAAGAATTTCAGAACTCATCCTGGATCTAATAATTGATGACAACTTAAATTCAAGATAACATAGCAAAAAAATAGGTATCTTGTTATCTTATATCTTAATGTCTGTCAAGAAGTTAAGTATGACAATTGACATTCTACATATAAACTTCTTGCAAATTTAAATAAGTTGCCTTTAGATATTTTGTGATGATGATTTTTGTGTGATTTAAGCTCCACACAGAATTTAAGATAAAAATCCATCTTTCATATTGCTTTTGTTTAGGAAAGCCTGTATAATCCTCCTAACAGCAGAGTTTTGGAAATCACTCCTAAATTATGTAATTCACCAGGTTCAATTCTGCTGGTATAATTACTTTAAAGATGGTTATAATATATTATCATTACAGCTATACAATTCAAGCTGAATTTTCTTTGGCTGAATTCCGAATATTTTAATGCTGAAATTGATCTGTTTTTAAAACATCGTGTGAAAGGTTTTTAAATACCATACATGCACAAATTTCTTGATTTTAAATGCTGTAGAAATGAACTTGCCTAAACCAAATTAAAAAAAAAATTCCTTCTCTAATCTAGCATTAAACATATTTTAAAGAACAACAGGCATGTTTCCAAACAATCTACTGCAGTATACAAATTACACAGCAGGAATGAAGGATAACAATGCTTCTCATGTGGATTTAGAACTTAAGAGAGAAAGCTGACATTTCATCAAAGTTGTCTTGGAAACTATATTCTTTGCATTATTGAAAGCAGGGAATGGAATATTTCTTGTGAAACAATATGACTGAGGCTGCCAAGATTCTTGTACAGTGATGGAAAAATTGGGGTACAAATGCATGGAAATGATACAAAACATCACAGAACACAGGGCCACCACAGTGACTTATATGCTAGCTACTCAGCATATACCTGTTTCTCACTCAGCTAGATTTTCCCTTCCCTCAAAGACTGTATTATGTAGAGTACTAGAGGGGCCACAATTCTTCACACACAACTTCCCCCCAAACCAACCAAAACTAACAAACTAGAACAAATAGCTTTCGTTTTCTATCACTATGTTTTGGTAAAAAGATTACAAAACCTAATTGTATTATACATTATATTTATAAATTAAATTTCTAACTGAAGTAACTCTCAAGGAGTAGGTAAGATAGGAAAAGATAGGAATCCTCCCCACTTTAGAAGTTACCTATACTAGATGGGGCCGGAATGGTGGCACAGCAGTAAGGCATCTGCCTTGCTGGCGCTAGTCTAGGACAGACTGCAGTTCGATCCCCGGCGTCCCATATGATCCCCACCCCAAGCCAGGAGTGATTTCTGAGCAGATAGCCAGGAGTAACCCTGAGCGTCACCAGGTGTGGTCCAAAAACCAAAAAAAAAAGTTACCTATACTAAAAAAAGATTACAAAAATAAAAAGCTAAAAAGCTGGAAAGAGAGTACAGTGGGTAGAGAACTTGTCTTGCATGTGGCTAACCCTGGTTCAATTCTCAATACCCAGATTGCCTCCCAAGCCCTACCAAGAATCATTCCTGAGCATAGAGCCACAAGTAAACCTGACCACTGCTGGGTTTGATCCCAAAACAAATAAAATAAGTAAAAAGCAACATTTGGCAAGGAAGAGAGCTCAACTTCTAGAATGGCCTGGTCCCTGAGCAATTGCTAGTATGAAACTAACTGTCCTCAAAGCACTGACTAAATTTCAGTTGTGAGCCATTGCATTGAACTGGGCTTCACCAAGATGACCTCAAGCACCAATGTGGATCATAGCCTTTATTTCAAAGATTAAAATAGAAAACAAACTTCTTCTATTCTGTTTCTTAACCTTACAACCTCTAATCTAATAAATGCAACAACATATGTATAAAGGATAAAGTATCACAAATTATTGCTTCACCAATGCCTACTGAAACTGACAAATCACTAATTTCAAATGCCTATATACTCGAGTTTAAGCCAATCCAAGTATAAGCCAAACACCCCCACCCCCCATCTTTAACCTAAAAAACTGTGAAAACTTAGTGACTCGAGTATAAGCCAAAGTGGAAAACGCAAAAGGTCACTGGTAAATTTCAAAAATAAAAATCTATACCCCAAACAATTACAATAATTGAGGAATCTGTAGGTTAAATGTTTTTCATTATTTATTGCTAAAGAAAAACTGTAAACTAGCAACAATAATTTTAAAACTTTAAAGTGCAGAAAACTGTAGCTTAACAGGTAATCAAGCTAAATTACAAAGGTTAAAATCCTTCAAACTGGATTCCTCCTCCTCCTCATCTGTATGCCCAAACAGAGTTTCAGCTGTATCTGATGTGAGGGTATCAGCATAGACATTGTCATAATCACTGAGTTCAAAGATATCATCACTGCTGCTGATCTCATACAAAGAGCAGAACAGTGGCATACAGTACAGTTCAACCTCCTACCTCTTCAGCTCAGCCTCGACTTGTGGACTGAGCTGAAGCACCGCCCCCTCCAGCAGACGGCAGAAGATGACTGGAGACTGTGCATTTGATTCGGTGCGTGCACATGGAATCAAATAACCTGTATGACCCAAGTGTAAGCCAAGTTCAAGTTTTTCGGCACAAATTTTGTGCCAGAAAAACTCGGCTTATACTTGAGTATATACGGTAATTTCCAAATATTTCCTATTTGCCCACCCCAAATTATTTTAGGACAATACTGTCATCATATAACTCTATGTAATACACAAAGAGAATTCTTGTTAAAACTACTGAAGATCATTCAGCTATAAATGTAAAGCTGGTATTAACATTCAGCGTTTCTGACTTTAAATCTCAAATTCAATTAGTGAAAAATACTTGAACAAGAATATTACAAGGTCTTAAAACACCTAACAATTCAGAGAATACATTGAACTTCATATCTTCAATTCATGAAGGTAAATATAAAAACTGTATCAATGTAACAACGTTCTTATAAAACAAGAATGGTCCAGTCTAAATTTTAAACATGAATATTCTATGTATTATTTTAAGTTAAGAAAGAATTGTTTTTATAACCAATTGTTTAAAAAATTCTGTTTTGTATTATCAAAATTATAAAATCAACCATGGAAAGGTACTATGAAAGCGTTATAGTTGGATCTTCCACCATACCTGAATACGAAAGAAATTCTCAACTTCATGTTTATGCTCAGCATAATTCCACATCTCAATATCATTTAATGTCTTCCAAAAGAGTTTTTTTTTTGTTTGTTTCTTTTGGGTCACACCCGGCAGCGCTCAGGGGTTACTTCTGGCTCCATGCTCATAAATTGCTCCTGGCAGGCACGGGGGACCATATGGGGCACTGGGATTTGAACCGATGACCTTTTGCATGAAAGGCAAACGACTTACCTCCATGCTATCTCCCGGGCCCCAGAAAAGAGATTTTTAAGGATAAAGAATCATAGCTTTTGGGAGTATCATATTGTTATCAGAATAAAAGGACACAGATTAGGAGAAAATGGCTCCAGAGAAAAATTCCAAAGAATGGACACAGAATATGCAGACTAAAGTTTCTATTAAATTGGGCCATCTTCAGTCTTCTGCTTTTGATCTTGATGGCCCAACGACAAGAATCTGAGTGTACTTATAACTATATCAAGAAAAAAAAATCACCACCTAAGCTTTAGCAGAATCTTGAAGACAATAAGGACAGGGACTGTGGAAAGGAATTTCTCAAACTATTGGAGCAGTAAGATGGGAGTTAATAGAAGTGTTCACAACTCTTTGGCTCCTTCTGGAGCACACTGGAGATCTCACTTACTTAGGAAATAAATGATCTACAGCAAACTTTATAAAGGGCTTGACAGTCATCTTATTAGGATTTATCGGCCACATGAAGCTTTTGCCATCTAATGTTTATAAATTTTCAAAAAATTAAAGAAGTATTCTTCCTTAAAGGCCATCCAAAATACACACAAAACTAACAGTAACGAAACAAAATCAGCAAGAAATAAATTGATCTATGGATCACTAACCACCCCTCATCTGAAAGAGAATGTGGTACATTGTAGGGTTTCTTAAACTTCCTCCATTGGGGGCCTCTTTTTGACAGAAAGTTTGTCAGAAAATTTGTTAAGACCCTGGGAAAACAAAATACAGAAAGCAAAACATGTGCTTATCATACAACATAAATTTATTTTAAAACAATTTTTCATGTTCTCTTTTCTCCCCCAGCCAGTGAATTACAAAGCCCAGTGCTGGCCAAGTTTAAGAAGCTAGGGTAAATCTACACTTTTCACAATATAAAGACTATGGTAAGGACATTGTATCAAATTTCCAGCATGGTTTTCAGCATGCAATCACTAACTTCCAAGAGAAAACAAGAGAGCAATTCATCAAAGAGAATGAAATATTCACCATCAGGAGATGCTAGAGCATTTAGATTTTCTTGATTTTAAATAAAGGAAAAAGGTCAAAAGTTGTTACCTAATAACTTCAGCTATCTGTCAACTCAGTTCTATGATTTAGCCCATTAAGCCTTGAGGACTGGATGGGAAATTGTTGCTGAAATGCTTAGGAGAGGACCAGGACCGGAGGGATAGCACAGCTATGCACAGTAGGGCATTTGCCTTTCACACGGACCTCCATTCAATTCCCAGCATCCCATATGTTCCCCCAAGCCAGAAGTTATTTATTTCTGAGCATAAAGCCAGGATTAACCCCTGAGTGTCACCATCACGGGGTGTGGCCCAAAAAACAAACAAACCATTAAATGCATGTTTAGAAGAATGGGTAAAAGCTGCCTGAAAATTCTTCTTCTCTCCCTTCACTGATTTATTCAAGAGCAACTAACTGCTGAAACTGTGGCATCCAGACAGAAACATAACAATACACAAAGCCAAAAGGACAAGGTCTTTGTCCTCAGAGCTTTTGTTCCTTTGGAAGTTAGATAATATAAGAAAACAAGACTACACATCAGGAAATTCTTTGGGGCCAAATGTTCTTTGGAATTTAGCATTTTGGGAACTTAGAGAAAAGTTGTATGATAAATTCACTACAGCAGAATCTGTGCTAAGTCTGCTTAGTCAAATACTAATATTTCTATATAATTTTGTTATCAAATCAAATAGCAAAAGTTGTTTTCAAAATTTTTTCACAGTTATGGGTAACATATTCCATAGGTTAAAGAGTTGGGGAAGTCTTAGAAAGGCCAGAATGATTTTACTTTCTTCTTCACTCACCCCAGTGAGGCCAAGATCAGCCTAGAGCTTCTGCATTCTACTATTGAGTTATATTGCTGACCCAAGCAAGACTCTCTTATAAATTATCAATCAAATCATTGAATACTTATGATTAAGGAAGACTTAGTGGACATTACATTTCTAACTCCCATGAGCACAAACTCTAGAACCCATTATAACAAAAAGGTCTTCTGACCTATTCAGGTTAAGTATGTTCTATCATTTTCTGAGGAATGGGTCAGTGTCCAACTAATTTTTACTTCTGTTCCAACACACTGACTTAAGCAACATCTTTGTCAGAATCTAACGAAGACATAAGTATTTTTATTTGTATACCTAAATACTAAAAATAAAAAATATTGTTCATTGGATTCACAGACTGTTAATTCCTTTTACCATAATAAAGCATAGTGATGGTACAAAATTCTCTCCTGACTGAATCACACACAATACGCAGACATAAGCTTTGAGAGTCAAGCTAGTTCAGTGCTGTATATTAAGTAAAAAGGACTTGACCACGGTCTGAAAGGCAGTAAAATCAAGGACAGAAATAATGGAGAATTTCAGTAGTTTCCAATTCAAAACAGTAATGGAATCTTCCTTAGAAATAAGGATGGTCAGCCAAGAGAATGTATACAGATAAAAGTCTATGTGTTATTTTTTAGTTTTATATGAATTAAATTCAGAGTTGGGATTATAAGGAAATAAAAGCCTAGTTTTAGTGATCAGAGAGACATGTTTACACATATAACTCGATGAATCAGCTCATCATCCCAGGGCTAAATGTCCTTGGTCTTTATGGTAAAGAACTGAGGGCATGGTTCCTTTTATGCCTGAATTCATTTATTTCATAATGTAAATAATATATTTCCTACTAGTTTCGATAATAGACTCAGGGACAATGTATAAAGACAAAATAATTCCATAAACTTATTTAGGTGAATTTTGTTTTGGCATCACCCTGGGTATCCTCAGGTGTCAGATCTGACAGTGGTTCATGGTCAGCTTTACTACAACGCTGGTTTTATACTCACCTTGCTATACAAATAGACACTCAAAAGATAAATTTTTTATCTAAGAAAACACAATAAACTTAACCCTTTATTTTTTAAATTTTATTTTTTTGCTCGTTTGATTTTGGGTGTCCTAGGTCAGACGCATGCAAGGTAAATGCCTTACTGCTGCACTACTTCTCCGGCCCCATTACCTTTTAAAACACTTTCTTCTGAAGCTTCTTTGCAAACTTTAACTCTGTTCAATTCTTCTAAGTAGCAAACTAACCAACTGTGCCACTGGAACCACTATTTGATTCTGACCCTATAATAAGAACACTATAACTGAATCACATTTATATAGATATAAAAGTTATGACAAACATACACAATTGAGCAGCAATGTAATTATAAGAATGCCATATCTTAAAAGTCTGGAATACTATAAACTCTGAAGTTTATGCCCAGAAAAATAATAACACAATGATTATATGAATTCAAAATACAAAAAGCAAATAAAATAGCTATAAAACAGGCTAGTGGGACCTATGAATAAATATTAAAATGATATACTGTTGTCTTAGTACAATATTTATAGAGTTATGACAGTCAGCACTTTAAGAAAAAAGAAAAGCAAACCACCAAGTAAGATAAGACACAGAAAAAATATTGGTGCCCAATGTATAATCCACAACACAAGCTTCAGGTGCTCTACATGTCTAGTGGTCACTGAAATTTGTACCCAGGTACATTTTCAAAAGCATTCTTAAAAATTCTGACAATGGTACAGCTAATTCCAGCACTACAATTTTTTAGCATGCAAACAATACACCAAACTTGCTAGAGTACAATGAATACATAGAACTTACCACATACTAGGCACTTTTGCAAAATACTTGACACATTGCCACACTGAATCTTTAAGAACCCAACGAAATAATAACGATGTCATTTTCACAAAGACTAACAGGGAGAAATTGTCTGTACTTTTAGCCTGTGAAAGACCTATTTTAAAATAAACCCTTTTCTGGGCCGGATAGACAGCGATAGGAAGTTTGCCTTGCATGCGGCTGACCTGGGAAGAACCTGTTCGATTCCCAGCATTCCATATGGTCCCATATGATTCCCAGCCTGCCAGGGGCAATTTCTAAGTGCAGAGCCAGGAGTAACCCCTGAGCACCTCTGGGTGTGGTCCTAAGACTAATCAATCAATAAATAAAGTTAAAAAAAAAAACTAACCCTTTTCTAATCTGCCATCCTTTCCATTCTATATTGTTAGGCTCATGACTAAATCCATTCTTTTTTTTCACCTGAATTGTGGGGGATAGAGAGGAATGGAATGAATCTTGAGACATAGGAAGTAAGTTATAATACTGAATTGGGGATCAAATTCAGCTAATCATCATTAATTAAAAAATCTAAAACATGAGCAGTAATTAGCAGACCAATAGGACAGTGGTATAAACTGAGCACAAAATACTGCTCTCTTACTGTCAACCAACTTTAAGCATCTTACATGAAACCTATGACTTATCAGACCAAAGTTAGCTGAGACACCAAGTTTTCACCTTCCTCTAGTTCCATAATGCAGGGCTGAGAATTGTGTATAAAAAGCAAGTAAAATGACTACTAATCAGAGTGGTACTGATGGTGCTTAGTGACTAAAACAAAGATCTTGAAGCTGACTAATTCCCTCCTGTCAAAAATAACTGGAAATTACTATATACAATTTAGACTTAAAACACAATGCTTCAAAACTTGTTTGCCCCTATTTCTAGAAAAAAAAATTATTTAGCAGCTAGCCCCACAAAGCCTATCATCTTTAAGTGAACAAAGGGTACTCAAGGCTCATGACTCAAGCAACACTCACGGTAGAAGGGTATCACTCACTTTGGAAAATACTGGTTTATTATTAGTTTTATTTTCATTTGATATAATTATGGTTTACTAAAAATAAAATAAAATTTAATTTTTATGTCTTATGAAGTAGACTCCTAAATAGGCATAAAATTGCTTTTGTGAAGCTTTGGAGTCCAAAAGCCTTAAATTTAGTTCCTTCAGCTTTTTCAAAGAAACTAGTAGAGGGGCCAGTGAGGTGGAGTTAGAGGTAAGGTGTCTGCCTTGCAAGCACTAGCCAGGGAAGGACCGTGGTTCGATCCCCCAGCGTCCCATATGGTCTCCCAAGCCAGGGACAATTTCTGAATGCTTAGCCAGGAGTAACCCCTGAGCATCAAACGGGTGTGGCCCAAGGCTCCCCCCCCCAAAAAAAAAAAGAAACTAATAAGAGTGATGAACCCAAGCATTTGGTTCCTCCATAAGAGCAAATATGCTATATTCTAAAGGAACTAATTTGCTCTTTTGAGAAGGGTAAGGATGGTAATGGCAGAGGAAGGGAATGGAAGAACTGAAATGTAGCAAATATGTTAAAAATATAAATTATAACAGACATGAAATATTCACTAAATGAGATTGTGTGGAAGATTCACATGCACAAGTTTTTCCCTGAAATAAAAACACAACAATACTATAAAACCCATAAATAGGGATTCTATTACTCTAAGAGTGGTGCTATTAACCAGAAAATAGATGAGGCTACAATTTAAATGCCTTGTCATATTTTTTATCTGAAGAAATTCTAATTAAACAGATAACAGATTCTTGAGCTTTAAGAGGAGAATACATCTGCTGGGTTGGAAAATGTAACTGAAAATACACAAGACTTAGTGACATTCTAAAATGCTAAAAAATAAAAACCCTCATATCCACTTTGATGGTTCATAAAATGAAATACTGAAAACAGGTTTCCAACCCTAAATGAATTATTTGTTACACAATAAGGGCATTAATAGATGACCAAAAAAGAGCACACAATGGTCTATTAGTATAAAAATATTAACAGTTAATTATTTTGAATTTAGGGGCATTTGACAAATGTCCTCTGCTTTGCTTTCCATGTATTAACTGCCTTCTTGTGTGCCAGGCACTTAGCTGGGACTCTTTATCCATGTCTCTCAGTTAGCCTACATCAAGTAAATACTTCACATGAAGTTCGAACTAACCGTACTGCATAGATGAAAAAGAGCTCTGGGATCTAACTTGGTTCTGAAAAATCTTATTATTTTCTGTGAGAACAGGGGTGGGTAACACTGGGCAAGCCACTTAGCCCCACTCTATCATTTTCCTCACTTGTAACAAGGAAAAACCAGTAAATTCTACCTGAGAGGACAGTTATTAAGAAACAGATTAGTAAAGACCTCACTGGCACAGAATAAACACATTCACAATGCTAATTATTTTCATTATTACTATCCAAGAGTATAAAGTCATCAGGTAGCAGAGTTGTCTGGAAGAATCCACTGCTATGTCTATAATGCACACCATGATTTTTACCCTGTAATCAACAGCCTTTTATCATCAGATTTTCATAAGCATGGAGAAAAGCAGTGTCCACCTTCAATTTTGATCTGAGAAAGGAAAAGCCTGAGGCATGTGCTCTGTGAGAGAACTAGGGAAGGTGATCCAACTAAGAAAAACATTCCAGAGTGAAAGTCCCAAGGGAAAAGAGCCTAGGGGCAGCTAGAGGCAGTAGCCACCAATCAAGATCCTCAGGCCAAGGACTGGAAGCTATCACCACCAAAGTACAGAGGCAAAAAGGAATCCTATGGTGACAAAGATCAATCACTAAAACTATATTCTGATCCCAAGCTGTGTTTTTCACTTGCTACATCTGAGTATATCGTGTCCTGTTTTGTAATTCTATAATTTACATGAGCAAAACAGAAATAGATACAACTTTACATTTAAAAAAATCATACATGAAAACTCTTAGGTATTAAAGTATGAGAAAGTGAAGTAGGCAAAATTACAGCAGCATCCCACTTGGGGTGGACCCTTCCCTCACTAAAAACAAGTATTTTAATAAAATCTATCCAGAAAATGATTTGAAAGGAAAACATCACTATAAAAATTAGGTAACAAAGTAGGAAGGTAAACAAAACATTTTTTCAAATGATAATGCCAATTCAAGTATATGAATTCTAGGAGGTAAGTAAATAATAAAGGGGAAACCTCCAAAACTAATCCACATTATCTTGCTTTGATGCGACTGGTTATATGCAATAATGTATTAATTGAACTAATGGTTGAGGTCTAAAAATTGCTTATAGCGATAGCATTGTTGTAATATTTCTGGCAGATTTGACTTATAAATACCTCAAAACAAGTGTGATGATCATTTAAAATATTGGGGCCGGAGTGGTGGCACAAGTGGTAGAGTGTTTGCCTTGCACGTGCTAACCTAGGACAGTTTGATCCCTTGGCTTCCCATATAGTCCCCTAAATCATGAGCGATTTCTGAGCACATAGCCAGAAAGTGACCCCTGAGCATCACCGAGTGTGGCTAATGGCAATAATAATTTCAGGATCTTAAGCAAACATAAACAAAGCCAGTTTTAAAATTTTTTGTTCTTTGTGGGATGCAAAGACTTTGGTACTCATTTATTCTTTGGTATTTATTCTGAATGTTTCCTGATGTATTGCCGACATTTTTGAAAGCCAAAGGCATATAATTTATAGCAGGGTTTCTGAAGCCATACACTTTTCAGAGGTTCCTGGCATTTAAAAGCATGTTTTCACACATCTTTCAATGTTCTAAGACTATCCAAATTGATTGGTATTACATTTTTAAACATTTTTAATTGAGCCCCGAGGCTAGGAGTGTTCCAAGTCCTCACTTGCATTTGTTTTTTTTTAAATAGAATTCCTAATTGTGGCTGGAGCAAGGGTTCACTCTAAATTAGGTTTTCCTAAGCTCTTGAGACTCATATTGCTTTCCCTTATCTTTTATATTAATCTCTCCAAAGCATGCAGTTGGTGTTTAGTTTTTATAACAAGAGAAATGTAATCCTTCGATTAAATTTCAAAACTGAGCTAAATAAAATACTTTGGGGGCATTTCAGGTAAGAAGAAAAGGAAAACTGACTGGAGAACTTATAAAAATATTTTTATTGGGGAGGGCACTTGATGGTGCTTAGGAATTGCTCCTGGTGGAACTTAGGAGACCAAATAGTATACTGGGGATCAAATTTGGGTCAGCTATGTACAAGGTAGGCACCTTACCTGATGTTCTATCACTCTAGCTCCTGTCTACAGAATTCTCTGGCAAACCTATCTGCTTCACAGAAAACATCCTCAGTATAATGCCTTTAAGCACAGAGAAAAGGTTAATTTTCTAGAGAGCTGATGCTTGAAAGTTTCTCGGTTCATAAGACTCTGTCAGATGAGTCCTGTTCCCTAGAGGAGATAAAATGCTCAACAGGTGCCCATCTCTTGCACCTCATTGCCATCCACCCCAGTAGAAAACTTAGTTCCCTCTGCACATTCCCAAGAAGAGAAAGTACCATCCCAGGCCCAACAAATACTGCACCTTTTTAGAACTCTGACCCTCTGGTCATTCCTATTAAGAAAGCACATGATATGGGAGAATCACTAGTGGGTGGGCTTTTTGAAAAATCTGATATTATATTCTGGGCATCCTCTTTATGTTAGGAGGTCACCTTCTGAAGTAAGCTATGTGGAACAGTATTTATCAGTTTTGAGAATTTTCTCAACATTCCATTCCAAAAGAAAGAATTTTCTGAAATGGCTAGGGTCACAATTTCAGTCTCCCCTACATTCTCCCCCAGCAAGTGAAGTGACATGTGTCCTTTTCCCCTGCCAATCCAACTTTACCAAAGTTCACACACTGAGATGCTCCCGACACTTTGTGAGATTCCTGTTAAGTCAGCCCAAAGGAAAGAAAGGTAAAAATAAATCAATGTTTGGCACTACAGACAATAACTTGGATTGAACAAATTAGTTTGCCTGGAGCCTAGAGTTGGTCTTATGCCAGGAAACTTCAGGGGTAGAGTCTCCTTGTATTTAGGCCAAGGCTTTTCCTTTCCATGTCCCCCATATTTTGGTGGGTCTATACAAACAATATTTGTCACTCTAACACCATTTTTACTGTGCTCCTTTGACTCTAAACCTTAAAAAAAAAACTTAAACTTTAATGTTAACTTAAACTAATATGCATGTGCATGAAAATGTAAAAAAAAATACTATGCCTTCAATGTTTAAGGAGTCACATAAATTCCATGGCTTTAGATTGCTTTGTGTACTGCTAATAAAAGTCATAATGCACTACAATCTGGGGACTTGTGGACAAAGTAATTGTACATGGGTTCAGTTTTATTTTTCTTAACGTTCTTTGACTGTTAAGTCCAAAATTTAGGCGTCAGCAAGGGAATTTCTTCTGAGAACTGTTTATGGGTGATGGTCCTTCCACTGTAACTTTACCTTGCTCTCTGTCTTTGCATCATTGTTCTCATAATTAAAAATAAAAATTAAAAAAATAAATCAATGTTACAGTGTAGAGACATGTATTCCTTTCCTAAACAGCCAACCTTATTGACAGGAATTAGCTGTATCACTAACAAAAAATGGAAAGTAGCAAGAGTCTCTCATGTCAGACAAGCATCCACTGGGTATACTCCCTTTCCCCACACAATTATTGTAAAGTCAGAATAGTTATGGTTTACAACACAGGAGGGAGAAGTCCATTTTACAGATTATCTGACATGAAAGGAGAAGAGACTCTGCAGAGCACCAGGTGAACCATAAGAACATAACCAGGAAGGACCTCCTCCAGTGTAGATAAGGCCAGTGAGTGATGTCCCACAAGCAGAACATGATGTCAGCACAGCCGGGGAATGTCTTTGAAAATTAATTCAGACTTGCAGAAACCCACGAGATTCTCTCTGTTTAGTCTCCAATTTCATCTATTATGAGTGGCAAGTGGTTCTTTGCTGCTAAATACATAAAAGTCACGTTCTCACTGGAGGTTCGACTATCATGAAACACGAAATCCCTTTAGAATCAAATATGTACTCAAATCAGCTAAAGTTAATCCCTAACCATCTGCACATACATGATCCATTTTGTAGAATTTCCGCAACAAAAGTTTAATCTCAGGAAAATTTTCTCCCACACTCTGGCACGTTTTCTAGTTCGTGTCTTTGTTGTTGTCAGTCTGGTGTTTGCTTGTAGAATGTTAGTTAAATATTAAACCTTCAAATAATAAATGGAAGTTATTTTCAAATTGTCCATACTGCACAATTTAATAATGTTAATAATGTTCTGAGCACTGAGCAGCAGTGACCACATTACTAAGCCTGCTACAGTGACCAAGAGAAACAGAGAAGGAATTTACAAAAGTGGATAAATGGCAAAGGGCAGGGTTTGAACCCCACCAGACTTCAGAGCTTAAGGCGCTAACTAGTCTTCCCTGCACTGCTTCTCTCCTGAGGGTGGCCTATTATTCGCAGCATGTCACATGTCCAGAATCAGACAGGTCTTAACACACACCAGTATCCAGATATTAAGAAATGTGGTTCAGAGAGTGAACAATGAGTTACCCTGAGTCATCATTTATAAGGATAAGTATGGGTGTTATTTTAGCGTTAAGAGCCCCACAATATGAATGCCTGCTGAAATAGTGGGAAAGGAGGAGGAGGCTGCCCTTGGCAGCAATCTGGGAAACAGGTCTCTTTCACAGTCCTGTGTTTACCCTTAAGGCCCTTACTTCTGCCTGAGGCTGCAGTACACCCATCTATTTGTCTTGGCCTAAAGTCAATTTCTCTGCAAGTCCTTTCACTTTGGTGTCTTTTGGTTGTATGCTTCTTTGTGTGCTGCTGGTTGCCTAGGGTCTCCTTCTACTTTTAGAGTCATACTTTGTCAGGTCTGAAAAGTCTTCTTGCTTGCTATCTCTTCTTTCTCCTTCCAAACTTGGAAGGAACGGACAAACCTACTTGTTCTTCAACATTTCTAACTTCCATGAACTCCTGACCTCCTCCCTTGAAGATTAACCCTGAAAGAAACATGAATTGCTCAGCACAAAGATATATTTATCCTTGCCATATCTTCTGGAGTTTCTAGTTTATGAGCTACAGATATAAATCCTTCTACTTGATTGTTCAGAGCAGTTCTCAGACCAGCAAATTGTTGCCTTATTGAAAATTGGGAACAATCACCTTGCCTTTTTGTTTCTTTTTTAGCAAACTACAGGATAGTCATATAAAAACATACCTAATTTTCATTTACCCCTAAAACTTCCACGCCCCTTCCACCTCTCAACTCACTACTAGTTTCTATGACTTGACATTTTTGCAAAGATTAAAACAATCTACGATTCACAACTAAGCCCCAGCAAATTCCCACTCTTAAGATATGGTCCTAAGTGTCAACATTAGATACCAGAACCAAAGAGTAATTATGTAAAAGTACAATTCATTATTTTTATCATCTAAATCAGGGGTCCTCAAACTTTTTAAACGGAGCCAGTTCACTGTCCCTCAGATCATTGGAGGCCAGACTATAGTAAAAACAAAAACTACAAACAAATTCCTATGCACACTGCATATATCTTATTTTGAAGTGAAGAAACAAAATGGGAACAAATACAATATGTGGCCTGCGGGCCGTAGTTTGAGGACCACTGATTAAATAGAGGGGAAGCCAAGGAATGAGGTAGAACATAAAAATGAGGTACTAGCTTTGTCATATAGTACGAGCACCAACAAATAAGGTCCTATTTAAATGCTAATCCAGAGCTCAGAGATCAAAACTGTAGACCAAACAAAAGATAAGACATGATTTTTCTGACCCTGACCCTTCAAACAAATTTTTAGTAAATTCTATTACACCATTGCTACAACACAATCTTGGAGTAATATTGCCTTCTAGTATCTATTTAGTTTCACCCATGTCTTATAAGTCCTTTTCTGGCCTCATCGTATATTCTACAATCTGTATTAGGGAAGACAAATATGTGGGAACTTTGCTAATTACTGCCTTGACAGCACTCCCATAGAATGATTCAGAGGAATTCTTCAGAGACCCCACTCCCAAAGTTACCCAGCACCTATAACCATCTATGTACTGGAAACACCCCGCAGCTTTCGAGTCAATACTCAAAAAACTTTCACTTACAGACATTTTAAATGTAGAAATATGCATATAATCCTCAACCAAGACGACTTTATATTTTGGTTTGTGATAGGCAAATACATGCACAAATGAAGCCTGAGGAAGACGAAATGCAAAATGAAATCATCGAGCAGAAGGACAGCAGCTTCTCCGACACTCAATCATTTTCAGTCACACTATGTTGTCCAGTAACTTGCATTGATAATTCCTCATGAATAAAATGCCAGCATTATCATCTGCAGCTATGTTGTTGACATGCTTTTGCTATTTCACTAAAAATACCATTAATTTTCTGGCTTCACAACAGCTGAGCTACTCCCCATTTGAATATACAAAGAGTATTTTGTTTAAACCAAATTAAAATCGTTCCAGTAAATGCCTTCCATTTTGCTAGCTATACTATTTTAGCATATACTGTTTTTCTTAATCTTCCCTACCTTCAATGTCACTCCAATCCAAAATGCTTCCATTATTAAAAATATCTTTTTGAAGTTGGAATGGGGAAATTCAGAAATTCACTGCTGGAGCATTGCTGACACATACCTGAAGAACCTCAGTGTGGCTTTTAAGTTCTAAGACATGGTGACCTCAAATTTTTCACCACCGTGAGCCAAGAAATATAAAAAGCAAAAGATTTTGTATCTCAAAAGGGGACATACACACAACACACACAAGAAATATAAAAAGCAAATAACTTTATATCTCAAAAGGACACACACACGCACACACACACACACACACACACACACACACACACTGTACTATCCACTACTCATCTAGATAAAAGTTCTGACATCACCCATTTAAGACGGAATGAAAACCACTACTCCTGCCAAACCCTTCTGGCATCTCACCACTTTATTTGTTCCCATTTGTATCTAATGCTTTTGTCAACAGTTCAACAAAAGTCAAAGCAAACAACCCACTGCAAACACTGGGGGTAGCAGCACCAAGCAAGAATCCTTCACAATTATCCAACCCAGCTGCTTGGAGCTCCTTGGGCTGCTTTCATTTACAACAATGTCAACAAAAGGCTGAAACCCAATAACTAGATGGGTCAATACGGCCACTGTATACCCTCTGGAGGAGGAAATGCTGGGCTCCTCCCTCACTGCTTCAGCAAACACAGAATAATTCATTCAGATAGACAAGTGCTTGTCTAATTTGTTATGTGAATTATTCAACAACTTTCTGCATAAACTGCTAAACAAGGCTCTTCAAATATTTCTGGGGCACTTCTAGCTGTCCAACTGCAGAATCACATGAAAGGAACAAAAGCAGATGAAAAACAGAATCACGACCCAGAGTTAGCTCCCAGTCGTAATCACTAGTCTGAGAAAGCCGAGTCTTTACAACTAATCCTTTTAGGTCCAACCCTTGGCAGGTGCTGTCAATGAGTAACGGCCTGAGCTTTCCTATGGACCAGACTGAGGATGGGGTTCCACAGAAAAGCAACCGGTTCAGCAATTCAGGGTGACCTGTGGCAGTGATGGGGCTTGATGTTCTTTCAAAGCCTTGTAAAGCTTTTTAAAGTTGGCTCCTACTGACAATAGGTGCAATATACACATGGGATTTTAAACAGACAATTAAATTTTAATTTTAAAAAGAGTGTAGGCAAAATATCTATGATTTGAGTGGCCCAGGTTTGATCCCAGCACCATCCCATGACCTCCACTTCCACACCCAGGAATAGAATCAGGAAGTGCAGAGGACCACTGAATATGGCTCCTGTAAAAAAAATTTTTTTTTATTTTGATCATAGTGACTTACGTATCTTTCACATTAGTATTTTAGGTACATATTAACATTGAATCAGGGGAATACCCACCACCAGGTTTGCAAAAAATATTTTTTATTAAATAAAAACTCTCCATTTTGTGTGTGTATGTGCACACATACATCTTCAAGAAAAGCAAAGAATATAGTACTATTTCTAAACATATTTTAGAAAAATTTCCTGGCCTAATTTTTATTCATTATTTGGTACTTATTTAACAAGAACCACTTGAGATGTAACTGTTTTGAATTTCCACTTCTCTTTCTTTGCTTTTAAGTTATTGTTTTATTTTATACATAAGCCAAGTAACCCTGAGGTGCTATCCTTCCCCCAACTTCCTGCCAATCTTACCTAGATAGTGAGACCCTCTCATAACTGGGAAGGGTCTGTGGTTGGTTATAAGAGTGACAGGGAAAGGTGGCAGGGCCTGAGCAAGAAAGACACAGCATGGAGAGATCAGAGACAGAATAGATGAAGGAACAGGAACAGGCTGCTTAGCTTAGAAGCTATGTGAAATATGCACATGGCAATTAGGGCCTTATTAATAAAACTTTATGTCTCCTAACTGCTGTGGGTCATTTCTTCATTATCATCCTGATACCCACAGACCCACAAAGCAAGAGGGACTGGGCCGCGAAAGGCCTTACCATCCATCTATCCATGCACCGCTAGGACTTTATAATTAATAATTAATACAACAAAAGGGACTGAAGGTTTGAGATTCTGAAAAGTCTCACTTTTCCTGTGAGACTTGCACAGGACAAAAGGGACAAGCCACACAGACAGAAGCCTTATATAGTGGGTTTGAAAAGGCCTCAGTTCCAATAGTCAGTGGTAACCAGCCCCTAACCTATTCCTAGAGATAAACCAGAGAAGCTGAATTCAGTCATTCAGTACCCATGGAAAGAAATAGTGTGTGACCCACTATGGTAGAAATAAAAATGATTATCTAGTAATAGCATCTTATGTCTTAGTTTCAAAAACTTCATTAATATAAAATGAAAAATTCTATATTTAAATTTAAAATAACCAGAAACAGAAGTAAACAAAAATGCTACAACTTGAATTTCTAAGCAATCTTAAATTCACATACTACATGATCCAAATTATGCATGCATGCAATATGGCTGGTCCAATCTTCCAGGCAGACAGTATCAAATCCATCAAGTTGCATGACCCAGGCATGCCATTTGTTAAGCAGTGATAACTTTTTCACGGCCTGACAAACTCCAGTGGACCTGCACTAGTTCACAGACCAGCATTTGAAAGCCACTGGACAAAACTGCTGGTTTGTACACATGTATGCCTAAAGATAGCTCAGGGTCCACTGCAACTTTATAGTGACCTCTATAGTATCCATGAAAAAAATATTTGAAGGTCAATGTGTTCATTACAGAAATGAAGTTCAAGCAGCCTGGGAATTTAAAATTTTAACCTATCAGCCAGAGGGATAGTACAGTAAGTAAGGTGCCTTGCACATGGCAGACTTGGGTTTGTTCACAGGTATCCTATATGGTTCCCTGAGGACTAACAGCTATGGTCCAAACACCAAAAAATAAATAAAATAAAATGTCAACAACACCTTTGAGTTCATCTTGAAAGGTGTATCTATATATATGACTTGCAACTTTTATAAATCAAAGCCTAAGATCTTCCTTTTGTGCTTTTTTTTTTTCACTCCCTAAAATTGTCACCACCTCAAGTGGTGGGGAAGAGTAACTGTACATAAATACTATAAGCTACAAGTGCAACCACGTTACCCAAACTATGATTAAAAAATTTAAGAGAAGCAATAGTAGAAGTCCCATCAGGAAGTTATCATTTAGTGTTTGATAACCTGAGTCCACTCCCACCAACCAAATGGTTTACTACAATACTGTATAAGAAATGCGAGTGCCTTCCTCTCTCAGGAATATGTTTTATGGAACTAACTGATAATATACAGGGCCATTCGTTTTCCAAAAAAATGCTTAGTTTACGTACTTCTCTAGTACAGATGGAACAATCTCCAAGAATGTACAATGCCATGTCACAAAACATTATCTTCATAAAATCAGAAACACAGAACTTGAATCAATTATTTTACTAGACAATGATGATTTGAAAACATTAATCACAAAAATAAAGAAAGGTGTTGGGGAGGATGACAGGACCACTCATGCATTTGGAAATCAAACAAAATATTAATTGATTAAAATTATTTTCTGCTGACGAGGTGGCGCTAGAGGTAAGGTGTCTGCCTTGCAAGCGCTAGTCAAGGAAGGATCTCAGTTCGATACCCTGGTGTCCCATATGGTCCCCCCAAGCCAGGAGCAATTTCTGAGCGCTTAGCCAGGAGTACCACTGAGCATCAAACGGGTGTTGCCGAAAAACCAAAACCAAAAAAAAAAAATATTTTCTGAGGTTAAGGAAAAAACACTGAAAATAAGGGAGTGATAAATGGTCAAAGGCAACAGATCAGAACTTGCTGGGGAGTGGATAGATGTTTGGACCAATGGTGGAGGACACGGATGATTAGTGAAAATGTGGGCTTGGAACTGTACATATACCATGAACAGTACCGTTAATCAGAGTATCTTAACAGAAATAAAGGGGAAAACATTTTGTTTTTTTTGAAAATCCATACACGAGAAGTAAAAAATTATTTCCTATTAGTATTTTAAAAATACAAAAGTTAAAAGTAAAATTCAAGGGATATAAAGTGAGTTGGGCATTTGCCTTGAAAGAGGCTGTCTAGAGTTTAATTCTCAGCATCCCTGAGGACCAAGAGGAGTGATTACTGAATACAGAGATAGGAGTAAATCCCTGAGCATCAAATGGCCCAACAATTTAAAAAGAAAATTTTTTTCCAGGATTTTTGCAATCTGTCCAGCTAGCCCATAGTCAAGGAAAAATATCGAATGCTAGAAGACTTTTTCATTTATAGACTGTTTCATTTTCCTTTTCCAATACCTAATTCATAAAAATCACTGCTTATAATTCACAGTTTTAAATGCAAATGAGAAAAACAACAGAGATGCAAACTCCTTTCACATCTCATCACTACAACCATGTATCTCTGAATTTTTAAATTTAAATGAGCTAAAACACATTCACTTTTGGCATCAAGAATGATGCCTACAAAAACGAACAAACAAAACAAAACAAACATTAGCCCAAGGCATAAATAACCTAATTTAAGTCTTTAATTTCCATTTCTAAATGATAATGACATCTAATACTACCACTGTATTCCTAAGACTGGCTTCAACCAAAAAGTTGGTAACTTCTAAATGATTCTTGAAAAATGAGGTTTTAAATCAGAGAAGCTACCTGAAACTCAGGTCTGAGGGAGGGAAGTTCTAATATCACAAGCAGAATATTTTAGTTTTAACAGGGCCTGAATTCAGGGAATCCTACAAAGCAGTAGTCCTCAAACTATGGCCCGCAGGCCCCATACTGTATGTGTTCCCGTTTTGTTTCTTCACATCAAAATAAGATGTATGCAATGTGCATAGGAATTTGTTCGTAATTTTTGTTTTTACTATAGTCTGGCCCTCCAATGGTCTGAGGAACAGTGAACTGGGCCCCTTTTTAAAAAAATTGAGGACCCCTGCTACAAAGGATGATCCAAATGGAAATCAAAGCACCATCAAGACTAAGAGTCAACATAATATTACCAGAGTTGCTGCCAGTGCCACTAAAGGTCCAAGTTTGCATTTATTTACACACCAGCCCTGGCAGCTTCCTGGGAAGACTGCCTTCAGCACCAAGATAAATGAAGATGAATGATCCATTATATATTTTATTCTTCCTAAAAGGAAGCAATTCTCAGTTCCATATTTTAGTAAGAAAATGAATAATCTCAGGGAGCGAATTGTATCTAATCTTTGCTTTGCAACCCCAATGACATAATGTAGACAGAGTTGCCCTCCAGCTGTTAAGTAACTAACTTTAAATATTTTATTTAGATTTTACAGCTCAGTTTTCAAGTTCATCTGTCAATACCAAGAATCTCAGGAACCACTAAAATGGTACAATCTTGTGAGGAAAATGTGTGTGTTGCAATGGGTTAGGACCACAATCTAAACTGAAGTATATAACCTAAAGTATCTAACATGATTGAAGATGCTTCTCTATTTACTAAGTTGGTTTAATTCTCTCAAAGACAAATATGTCCCTGGCTTAATTTAAAAGTCCCCCCCCAAATAAAACCAGGGAGTGCATATACTACCATAACTTGCATACCATACCACAACTACTACCATAACTCAAAACAAATTCCATGTTGGGGCTAAGGTGTAAACTAACTGAGATGTTTCAAGACCTGATAAAACACAAGTGATACTGTCAATATTCTCCAACAATTATTTTTTTCAGGACAGTCCAAAAAATCCTATAAAGTTGAGATTCACTAGAAAGATTAGTATTTATTTCCCCATACATCAGAAAGTAAGCTAGCAATGTCCCACTGAGAGTAGGGTCAGGCCAAATCCTCTCACTGCTGGCACTAGCAGGTCAAATCTCCCTTCTACCATGCACTTTGGGCAAGCCCTGGGGAGTGTTCCAGCCCTCTGCAGAGCATCACAGGTTGATACTCTGAGTTGAGCATCACAGGTTGAGTGGCCCAATCAGTGCCAAGAAAAGAACAAACTCAAAAAGATTAATTCACAGATGTTCATGCATTTCACATACACTGTGCCCCATGGTCCGTTGCTAGGGCAACAGGAGACCACCAGTGAGTGCTTTATTGGCTTTATAAAGTGAGTCTCCAAGCCTCTAGTCCGAGAAATGCTGCATAATAACACTAAAGCTTTTCTGAAACCCGTTTTGTGTTTATCCACATCTAATCTGAACATTAGAAAAAGTATCCTTATGTCTTGAAACTACCCTTACTATCCCAAAATACCTCAACTTTTTATCTAGAAATATTAAAATGCGTCTCCTGGGGCCCATTTTGAGAAGACCTATGCATGTTAGAGTGCTCCAACAACTTCACAGAGGTTAGAAGGAAGGTGTTCAACCACCATCTCTCACTCTGGAAGTGAGATCAGCCACACTAGCCATTCCTGAGCATTTGATGAATGACACTGCTATAAAGCTGTTGGGCACACAGTGTTTCTATGCATCAGTATGACCTGACTCAAGAATATAGGTAAATGAATGTAACCAGGTGGCACAGTGGAACCAGTAAAGCCCTGTCAATCAAGTATCTCCTTAACCAAGAAAACTAAGGTGATGCTTTAGCTTTGTATCTGTATAGTATAGTAGAGAATCACATATTGTGACTGAGCACTTGAGATATAGCTCATGTAACTTAAAAAAAAAAAGCATAGCAGGTAGGGCTCTTGTCTTATCTGTGGACCTCCTAGGTATGGGTAAAGTCCCTGAACACTGCAGTAAATGATCTCTGCATGCAGAACAAGAATAAGCAGTGGTCACTGCCAGGTGTGCCCCCCCCCAAGCTGAATAAAACTGTTAGATATTTAATTTCATATTGCACAACACATTTCGAGATACAGCATAGGTAGGACAATGCATGTTTTTATAAATTCACAGAAAGCGGTCTCTTCTTTCAGTTTGTTTCTGCTTAATTCATAAAAATCTAACTTCAAGGAAATGCACAGAGAACAGTACTCATGATGGCACTGGGCTAATCATATTCTGCCTCTTTGTCCAGTAGGTCTAGGGATAAAAACTGACTTCTCCTTCCCCAGCCCACCCCACTCAGGGTGGGAAGGTTAAAATCACAAATGTCACAACTCTTAGCGAAATAGTACAGATCAAGTGTTAATCTAGAGAGAAAGGGTCTGTGAAGGGGGGAAAGCAGGCTGGATAGGGAAAGAGAGAAATCTGGAATGAAGAGGAGAAAAATCAAGCCAGTGAATAGATCAATAGAAGCAACAGCTTACATTGAGATTCACAGGAGAAAGAACACACAGAGACAATCATTTCCTGGGAAAAGCTCAAGTCTAATGAGAATTTACTCTGTTCCTTTATGTGGCAACCAGCCCTTTTGTGGCAAGGGCTTCCTGACTGACAGAAACCCAGGGCCTCTTAATAGGATTTCCATATTATTTCTAACACCTGCCCAGAAGTTATTTGTTTACATTGAAGGAGGCAAGATTCTCAAATCAGACATCTGCTTCTAGTTCAGACACATCTTAGGAAACCATCTAGAAAGCAGCTTTGTTACCATGGTGACATTTTTATTTTCCTCCTTTAGTTGGCTTGAAACATTAGCATTTCCAATTTTATGTTGTTGTTCAAAAGGCCAAATGTCGCTCAAGAAAACAAGTTTAGAGAAAACGAATGGAATACTCACAAATGTCTAGAACTGAAATGACCAGAGGAAGAATAAATAAAACTGAGGTGTTATTCTGCCTGCAGGCTGCTCTCAGTGGGTGGCACCACTAACCTGTTTACTAATCCTTCTGCCTCACCCCATCCACTTAAATTTGAATGTTCTATAACTTTAAAAGGACTCAAAGCAATTTGGGAGGATAAAAGATTCAAGAATCCTTAGGGTGCAATACAATTAAATAATGAGTACATTTCCATGAAAAAGAATTCCTCATGCTCACCCAATCAGCAGATCTTAGAAAGTTCACTCAAAACAAGAATACTTAGGACATTTTAACTTCCACCTCATTGCCTACACTTCAGTAAGGAGGGGGGAAGGTGGGTTTGGGGAAAGGAGAGAGAGAAGCTTAAGCTTTTCATAAACATTAGTGGTTAAAGAGGGGATGGCATAATAAGTAGCATGTGGGAAGAAAGGTGGTGACTGGATTACACGCTTGTGCGTGCTGTTGTTTTCCTGTTTTTAGTGCCATATCTGACCCTGGAGGTTGGGAGGCACATACATCATCAATTACAACTAACAGACAGAAACAGTATTGAATGTTAAACTATCATTGTTTAAAGACAGTCTAATTTATTACAAACAAAAACATTGGTTCCGCATAAGCCAATAGCTAAACCATTACAATATTTTGTCTATTATTTGGATTGAGAGTAAAAACCTAAGTATTCACCCCCCAAGACTTTTAAAAGTCTGATTTGCCTAATCTAAGCAAGATTTAGTCTTGAAATACTTCCATTTAATAGCAAGATCTCTCTCCTCCTCCTCACCACATCCCACTATGGTCAGGAATTATTTTGGAAGACCATATGGGGTACTTCGGTTCAAACCAGAGTCCTTCAAAGTCAGATAGGTACTTGCTGTACCTATCTCTCCTATCCACAAGTATCTCTTTCAGAAGTATATTATTCAGCTCTCAGCAAACCAACTCCTAGTGTAGTCCATGAAATCAGTATTCTGTTCAACTCTGTTGCCATAGAAATAATCAGAGATAACCCCCTATTCAGGTCCCCAATTATAAGCCTTATTAGTGATGGTATGCAGTCTTTAACCGGGGAAATAGTTAAACTCTATCAAAGTACCACAGAACAAAATAGGTAACATAGAGGTAAGCACTTTGAAATTATTCAAGAAAGAGTAAGTAGGTTTCCTTCCCCATGTGAGTTTAGAATTTTCCTTGTATTATGGTTAGGTTTTACTAAAAGAAAACTCAAAACGAATGTAATTCAGTGGAATAATTTTTGTAATATCTACATTTTGCAAAACAAACACATTTTCATTTTCAACATTTAAATCCCCCTTGGGTCCCTCTAAGTCTCTTCAAATGATTAAAAGTTTATGTCTGAGACTTTTGCAAGAGATAAAATATACATTTTAATCAAAAGAATTAAGAGACATTAAAAAAAAACATAAGGGTGAAACTGTTGAGCACTGAGGAAAAGAACTAAGCCTCACATGTTATACTCAGTTGGGTAAGGCAGACCTTATAACCAGCTCATCACGGATAAGCAGTGTTCTGTCTCAGCAAATGGTGAGGAGAGTAGAGCACACAGGCACAGCTATTTCTCATGGCAGTCACATCATTTATTCATTCACGCTCAACATCTGAGGACCAGTTCTGCAGTAACAACATTCATCTGTTTGATAATTACAACATATTTTCTATTATTAGGGCACCCGTTACCTTTCGTACAGCCTATATGCCTAAAGGCAGGTATTAATTAATAATGAGCAGCAGACTGCTATATCATAAACCCGAAGAAGTTCTGGATGTTCCCTGATAAAGTAAAAAACACAACACACACACACACACACACAAAAAAAACAACTTTACAAAGAATAAGCTGCAGCAATGTCAAAAATCTGGTTGCAAATTACCATTTCATTCCAATTTAGTTATTTTAAAAAGCAATTGAAAGAGATCAACATTAAGTGCTTAGTAGGTAAATATTATGGCAATCTTCCTACTATCCAATCCCAAGTGAACTACAGTCACTGCTGTATTAACTGTTTGATGACATGGCCAACTGTATTCCTCAAATAGATCCTATAAGATTTTTACTGTATAATTAATTTTGGGATGAGACTATATACAAATGTTTAGAAAACAAATGGCTAGTTTTGAAATTAAAGTAAATTACTTACCCACTGGCATTAGTTTAACCTAGGAAAATGAAAATTCACAGCATGTTGAAGATTTTTCTAATTCTATTGTAATCACTCTCTTACTACTTCATGGTTTAGTCATATTACATATTACACACTTGTAGAAATTATTGCTTTTGGAATGTTGAAAATTTATGGAAGAGAGTTTTAGTCTATTGGGTTACATGGTGTCTTTAGTCTATCACCTATCATGAAATATGCAGCTTATACATATTTTTTAATCCTACATAAAATTTTGTTTGTAAAAGTCCATCTTATAAAGGCCGGAGAGATAGAACAGCAGTAAGGCATTTTCCTTGCATGAGGCCGACCCAAGGCAGACATGATTTGATTCCTGGCATCCATTAGGGTCTCCGAGCTTGCCGAGTATGATTTCTGAGCACAGAGCCAGGAGTAACCCCCAAGCAGTGCCGGGTATGGCCCCAAAACCAATTAATCAATAAATAAACTACTTTTTTTATTTAAAAAAAAGTCCATCTTTTAAAGTGGGTTTGAGAATGCAGATTAGTGGAAAAGCAAGTGCTTCACATGTGTAAGGTGACCCAGAGTTTGCTCCCTATCACTACCAAAATAGTTTTTTTTTAAATAAAAATAAAAATCTATCTTAAGTAATACATGTTTGGTAAATTGGAGGTGGACGTTAAATTGATCATTTTGTGTTTAAACGTGAAAAGATACAAATAAAATTCTATATACTGGTAAATAGCATAATCATGAATATTGTAATCATTTGTTATTGGTAAACTTTATTAAATGGTATGTCACCAAAACTTCTATATACTATTCTATGAACTTCTCCAGTTAAAAGGCATTGCTGGGTGTGGTTCAACAGGAAGTGCTCCTGATACTGCAGAAAAGCATCTATAGAATAATTGCTCCTTGGACACAGGAGAGCTGGCCCAGGATTCTTCAGCAAGTTTTTAATAGATAAAGTTCTAAAATGAAGGTAAAAACAGTTTTGTAACTTTAATCCTTCCCACATATGCTATTTACCTTCATAACTGCAATATCAATTATGATCTATAAATGCTGTGTGCATTGATCAGAGGTCAGTGAGGATTTGCATACAAGTATCAATCTTATCATGAGGTTAGGGTGAATGAGTTGAAATGACCAAGAAATAGAATTTATTTGGTTTCTTTTCTTCTTTTTTGCAGATAACTGAGAACTTAAGAGGGAGTGCAGGGGGCCAAGAAGACATGTTGTAAAGGTAATGTAACTCTATTACTATTTAGTTTGATAGTGCTATTTTGCTTTTCTGTTACAGTTTTGGGACTGTAAAAGACTTTTTTCTTTTTCTTTGGCTTTTGAGTGACACCCAGCAGCATTTGGGGTTACTCCTGGAAAGTAATCCTGGCAGGCTAGGGGGACCATAGGGGACAGAGGGAATTGAACCAGGGTCTGTCAGAAGTTGGCCACATGCAAAGCATACGCCCTACTGCTGTGCTATTGCTCTGGTCCTTGTAAAAGACCTTTTAGTGCCTTCATAAATTCATCTTTTCCTGTCAGTAATCTACGCATTATCTGATGAGTATCAGGTAAAAAGTTTCTCCCATTCTAAATGGAGCAAGGAAAACCTCTTCAGCAAGTGGTATTGGGACAACTGGACAGCCACATGCAAAAAAGCGAACTCAGACTTCCATCTAATACCATGTACAAAGGTAAAATACAAATGGATTAAAGACATTAATATCAGACCCAGAACCGTAAGATATACAGAAGAGTAAGTACGTAAAGCACTCCATGACATTGAAACTAAGGGCATCTTTAAGGAGGAAAGATCACTGCCCAAACAAGTGGAAGCAGAGATAAACAAATAGGTTTATATTAAACTGAAAAGCTTCTGTACCTCAAAGGAAATAGTGAGCAGGACAAAATAAATTTTTTAAAAAGAAAACCTAGCTGGGACGGACTAATCAGGCATTGCCTTAGCTACACGTAATGAACAGACTCTCGTTGTAAAAACTTTACAACAAGAATTTAGATAGGAAGGAGGAACAGAAAACAAAACAGAATCACCAGTTTAATGATAAGTATATGTAAATTTTAGTAAAAATAAACTGTAGTTTATTCATATTTATTAATTAGCAAAAATTGGAAAAATCATAAAATCCAGTATGGTAGATTTTTGTGGAAACTAACTCAAATTCTCCAACTGCATTCTAAAATGAAATTGTTTCTAGAGATCAAATGGCAATGTATAAGTACCTAATATGATTACCATCTGGGAACAGGGAAATAGTTCAAATAGCTAGAAATTTACAGGTAAAGGATGGAATTCTAATTCTTTGCGGCACTGTGACATTCATAGGTCTAAGCACTATTAACACACAGACTTGTACAGCCTCCCAAGTCTTACCAGGAGGAACTCCATGACCCACTAGTCACTGCCTGGGAGCCTTCATCTGAAAATAAATCATCATTCTCTATGGTAATTAGTCAAAATTTCGAAAAGGCATTTTAAATAAAACAAACTAAAATGACCATCATGAAGGAAAAACAAGTAATATACCCTATTTTACAGATAAAGACATCAACACCTTGATAAGGTTTTCAAGCTTAAGTTCTTTTCTGTCAGTGTCTATACTATGATTTTCTTCCCCTCCTATAGAAATCTTTTGTTTAAGGGATATTGTTATAATAATTATTAGTTGTGACTAAGGCAATACTGACTTGAGGAGACTACTGCATTAAGACTTTAAAAAATATGAAGGAGGGGCCAGAACAGTGGCACAAGCTGTAGGGTGTCTGCCTTGGGTGCACTAGCCTAAGACCTCGGTTCAATCCCCTGGCATCCATACGGTCCCCCAAGTCAGGAGAAATTTCTGAGCGTATAGCCAAGAGTAATCCCTGAGTGTCACCAGGTGTGACCAAAAAACAAATATATGTATGTATGTATGTGTGTGTATATATATATATATATACACATATATATACACACATATACATATATACACACATATATATAAAGGAAAGCTAATTAAATACAATAAAATAAATTATGAAGTACTATGTTATACATGTAAATATCAACTTTAGAGAAGAAACAGCTTTATCAATAGTTGCTGAGAATAAATTCTGAATATATATATTGCTAGTAGGCATAAGAATGCTGTAGATATTATACGTAGAGATGGTTAATAATATTAACTTCCCAAACACAGTTTCTATAAACACATTTTAGGCAATTTGGCCTTCACTGTTCTGAATCATTACCCTCATTTCAGCCAACCAGATGAAAGTCTAGAGTAATGTGAGGAATCCAATGACTATTCATGAATTGGTATCTCTAGCAACTAAGAAGCTCCTAGCAAATTTGGGAATGCCCTAGTTACCACTTTAGAGCTAAACAACTTTTTCCTTAGCTCTCAGTAGGAGAGAAGAACCAGCACTGGAAGACTGCATCACAGAAAACATTTCCTGGGCTTCACTTGTGACTTTGCATAGGATGACAGAAGTAATCCTAAATGCTCCATATGACAGTAAGCACCACATCCAGGAAAGAGAAGCAGAAAGCTTTCTGAGAACTAAACTGGTGTTTTGTATCCTACCACCAAAAAACAGAATGAACCATAATCCTTTTTTTTTCTTCAAATTTCAATCTCCAAATAGGGAGATTTGGAGTTATTAGATAGCTGAGTTCTTCAAAAGGCACTCAAATACTCATATTTACAGCAGGGCATCATCAAATAAACTGATTCTTGGGTTACTACAATACTTCCACCTTCAGGTCCATATTTATAGTCTCTCTCCTTGCTTAAAACTTTGCATAAATGTCTGCAAATAATAAGATTAAGAATGAACTTGGCCACTGGAGCTAAAGAAACTAGATAATAAAGTCAAAAGCATGTGGCTTAGTGGCAAAAGAAATTCCAAGAAAAACAGGGGGAAAAATAGAATAAAACCCAACTTTAACAAGGTAATTCCTTTTCTTTTACTTCACACCTAAAGATAAAGCACTATAATTACCTAAATCTTTATAGTAAATTTAAATATATACTTTATGAGCTATTCTGAATCTGCCCTGTTTAATAATCTGTAACATCAAGAAAACATTTTAAATTGTCTCTCACAATTAAATCCATCTACAACCTTGTATAAATCAAAATTTTGCTACCATATCAAAATGTTACACTGGGGCTGTATAACACTGCCCACATCCTCATTACATGCAACACTAATTACTACCAGCAGATTCAGAATTTTCTGCACATTAGAGGCTTTTAGAGGAGCTATAAAAAATTTCAGGCACCATTAATTTAAATTTGTATTGAAATTTCCCTTTGACAGATGGCCAAAAATTACTTATTATTTAGAGCACCAGAACTGCCTGTTTGCACATTAGAAGAGGAAAGGGAAAAATTAAAAGCAAGAAGGAAATTTATGTCACGTTCATTACCTGTTTAATGTTAAGGAGCATTATGCTGAATGAATAAATTATTTCATGTAAGTGTGACCCAGTTGCATGAAAGTGGCATACACTGGATGATAAAAACCAACTCAAGTCACACAACAATCATAAAAATCTTAACCAGGGGCTGCTAACAATAGGAAAAAGACAATGAGTAGAATAAGCAACCGTTTCACCGAGCATCACAAGACAAACAAATTTATGAAAATTAGCAAACTATTTCATTTTACATAGCAGCAAGACAGCTCCAAATCTGGACAAGACACCTTCTAATCAGAGAACAGCACACAACAAAAGTGTCTACTTAGAGAGCTACATTCCATAATAAATCAAGACAAAATCATAGAGCTTGATTTTTTTTTTTGGTGTGTTTCCCTGGCTTCTACCTACCTAGATATCACTCTGACACTCATCCCGAGTAACTTAACAATATACATTTGCTCTTTTTTTAAGTAATAGTATCTTTATTTAAGCACCAATATAACAAATATGTTTGGAGTTAGGTTCAGTCATAAAGGGAACACGCCCTTTCATCAGTGCAACATCCCACCACCAATATTCCCCAACTCCCTCCTCCCTCAATCTCCTCTGTATTGGAGACAGGCATTCTATTTCTCTCACTCACTATCATTGTCATAATAGTTGTCAGTGTAGTTATTTCTCTAACAGCACTCACCACTCTTTGTGCTAAGTTTCATATCATGAACTGGTCCTTCTAGCCTTCATCTCTATTATTTCTGGGTATTATTACAATACTGTCTTTTATTTTTCTTAAATCCCACATACATATTATTCTTGTGTAAGGAAATATAAAATGTAGCTGACATAAATGTGTGCACTGGACATAAATATTTTCATCGTCTTCTGTTAGTGGGGTATGAAAGGAGGCGTTTGTTTCATTCTCCGCCCACGTAAAGGCACATATTTATCATAGGAATGTTTATTCTGGCCTCAAATTAGACTTTTCAATGATTACTATTAGCTAATCCAAATAAAAGCATTTACATATTATTTCCAAACTATATATGTTTGGAACACTTAGTATATACTGATTAAGAGTTTATTTAATCTTGGTATTGATATGTGTATGTACAACAAAACATGAAACTGTAAAAACATAATCAGATCAATATGTATAGTTCAAATTGTAAATGCTGACATTTTCATAGGTATGCAGATATTCCTTCAAATTACAAAGATTCCCAGAGGGTAAAATAGATCAACATAGTGTTTATGTCCTATTACTTAATGACTTTTTGGGAGAAAATTTGTTTTATTGTAAATGAATCAAAAAATAACTAGTCTATACTTTACTACAGGTGGTTGTAGGGTAAGATTTTAATTTTCACATATGTCACTTCACTAAAACAGCAAAAAATTAAATTGTTTATAAGCTAAAATAAAATGCAATACATGAAACGATGAAGGATGAAAGAGAAAAAAAACAAGAGCACCTTTGATTTCACCAATGTTTGAGAATTGTTCTTTCTTTTCAATCTATACAAAATGCAATGGCAATGTAATAAATTTGTATGCTAAGTTCAAGGTCATCAAGCAATTTTTATATTTTATTCATTTCCTCCCTAGTAGTCTGTTGTTATTATTTCCAGACTATATATAATTTCAGACACATTTAGCATATCCTACTCTGATTTACACAGATACAGATCATTAAACTCTACATTCATTCTCCTTTTCCCTATAACTTATCTGTACAAAAATAAGGAAGGCAGAAAAGATAAATGTAAAGCCTAAAGAAAAAAGAAAGGGGAGAGCAGAAAGGACTGAAAGCAGAAAGGATCGAGACTGAGCCTGTGCTTTGCATGTGAGAAGCCCAGATTCTATTCCTGGAACCTCATGTCCAAGAGTGACACCAGATCACAGACAGGTGAGTAACAATCCACATCCATACCAAGTGTTGCAACACATGACCCAAAACCAAAACCAAAACCAAAACCAAAAAAAAAATAAAATAAAAATAAACCTGCTACTATGCAAAACTACAAATTAAAAAAAAATATATTTTCTTGCGTAGAGAAATCGCTCAGGTAAATATGTTGATAATAATTTTGTTTTGTTTTGTTTTGTTTTGGGTCACACCCGGCAGTGATCAGGGGTTACTCCTGGCTCCATGCTCAGAAATTGCTCCTGGCAGGCACGGGGGACCATATGGGGCACCGGGATTCGAACCATTGACCTTTTGCATGAAAGGCAAACGCCTTACCTCCATGCTATCTCCCGGGCCCCGATAATAAAATTTTTTTAAGATAAAATTATCCCTTCCCAAAAATGAGACAAATATCTATTTCTATTTTGTTTCCACTTATTATTATTCACTATATGGCCTACCTGAAGAAAAAGTTAATCTTTTTCATATTGTAAGATACAATAAATGATGAGTGCAATCCAGATCTAAGAATTCAATCTAGGTCTACAAATTTGATTCTAAAAGAGAAATAGAACCAATAGTTGAAAAAAAAATCTCTGGGAAAACAGAGTATAGAGATTCAGGTGATGATCTTGACATGGCTGATGCTAGTTTGATCCTTAAACCCACACAGGGTCCCCAGGGTATCTCCAGGAGTGATCCCTTAGCACAGTTGGATGTGACACCCAAAATTAAAAATATGTATCAATCAATATTAAAAGCAATGTTTAAAAAAGAAAGGTAGCTAGACACTAGTAAAAGTCCACCAAATCATTCTCTAAATCTCAAAGAATTCCATTTATTCAGTTCAATTAAAGTCCTTTAAAGACATTACTTAGCCTGTGAATGAGTCCTTACCTTGATGGAGTCTCTGTCTATAGGCAAAACAGCAGCAACACACATAGATCAAGTGATAGGACGAAGGAAAAAAAGAAAAGTACTAGTTAGTTTATACAAAATATTCTTTTCAAATTTGTTATCTTTTAAATAATAGCATAAACCTCAACTTTGCTGTAAAGTTAATTAATAATAATACACTACCAGATTCACAAAACACCAATCTTTCTATCTTGCAGCATCAGAAAAGCTGGATATTCATGTTTATATTCCATATTTCATGTCACCTCCACTTAAAATGTGTTTATAATAAATGGCCCAGATCTTCACCATAATATTAAGATAACTGGATAACAAACATTACAGTGTTTACAACATCAGAGATGAGAAATTCATTATACATGATAAAAATCATTTACCCAAGATCATAATTTATGGTAATAACACTGAAACAAGAGTTGACTGGAGCTTATAATTAATGGACCACACCCTTCTACCAATGAACCACTCATGTGTTAAGTAAATTCCCACAAAAGAATGCTGGAGGAAAACTTTTCATTTCTTTTTCTACCATCAGCAAATGAAACTTTATTAGTCACTATACAAGCATACAGATACACCAAAGATTTTCTATACCAAGATCTGTTTTGATAAAGGGGAAAGCTAACACTAAATAAGCATTAACTGGCCTTTGCATAAATCGCTTATTGTACTTATAGGATGAAATGAGTCAGTTTTTAAACAGACATATTTTTCAAAATAAAAGAGTTAAATAAAGAGATGTCATTGATTTGGGCAACTTCTCAATTCCTAAGACTTGCAAAATTATCTTCCTATTTATGAGATTTTTTTAATTGTTATAGCTAATCCTAGTCACAACTAAATTGTTTTTCATTTATAAAACTGTTCTGCCAAATTGTTAGCTTAAGCTTATTTCAGAAAATCTTGACCCCAGATGGAACTGGTCAAAATTAGTTATTGCTATCATTATTTTAAAAAGAGAAAATTCTGGGTTTTGGAGCTCAAGGTAATTAAATCAGAATCTATGAAACAGGTCTTGGGGAATACATTACCTCTGGAGGGTGCATTAACTTCTGTCACCCTCTAGGTGACAAATGACTAAATAATACCTTCTGTAATTGATTTACAATCCAACATAAAGCCCCTGTAAAATTAAACTCAGAGATATAGAAAGCATAGTATGGAGTACCTATACTCAGCAGCAGGTAAGTCAAAGCTAAGCCTGAACCACTCACCTCTTTGGTGGTCATTGTCATGGTGCTTCTTCTCATCTTTAATGGGAAGATGGGACTGGGCTCCCAGGGCACTAGAGAGGGCCAGGAGCCCCGCACTGCTCCCAATGGGTGGAATGGCTGGGGGCTGCAATCCCGAAGGGTGTGGGGTCAGAGGCACTGGTAGACCATGTCCGTGTGATAAATGCTGGGCCTGGAGTTGTTGCTGCTGTGAAAAATGAAACCAAGATATTGAACTTGTCCCGGCTAAGCATTCCCAACAACAACTAAGGGCAAAGGGCAAGGGTTAAATAAATAATACAAAATAAAATGTCCATTAAAAAAAAAAAAACAAAGGTTAGTCTTATATTTGTAATTTTAGCCAAGGAGACTAGGGGTTAATTCCCCATTCTGTGCCTTTGGGGCAAGGGAGACACACTATGTGGTGCCTGAGAGGGTGAATATGGGGAAAGAGAGTAGGTAAGCCACATGAAAGATGAGGCTTTAGCTACTGCACTAGGGAGAGAGAGAGGTGAATAACAGAACAAATGCTGTTTCTAAGTTCTTTGAGGGGGCCTCTGGAATGTAATGGAAGGAATTTGAACTTTATATAGTAAAATCAACTAAATAATGTTAACAATTGAAATTCAGATTTCTTCCCATCTTTCTGAAAGCATCTGTTTTGTTCTACAGAATAGAAAGCTTTGCTATCATACATTTCTAACCAAAACATATACATGACTGTTAAAACGGTTATGCTGAACAACAAAAACAAAAACAAGAAAAGTTGAAAATTGAGAAAATTAGCGTTAAGCATTTCTACCAGAACTGCCACACAGCTTGCAGTGAGAGTTAATTTGAAAGAGAAAACCTGAATTAACAACCCAGAAAAGGGAACTGGTTGCAGCCACCGTTTTAAGCCCTTTAAGTGTCCTCAGCGGTACTTGAGCAAATTACTAAAGAAAATCTAATGTAGCAAGGCTTGGGTTCTCCTGTAGGCTTGCTCAATAATGCTGAAATAATTGGGCACTCTGTGCACGTTTAGTGATGCTCGAATGAAAAGCTCGAGGCCTGCCCTTGTACTCTTCTCCAGCGACCGCCTCTGTGTTGTGACAGGTTTATCTGAGTGGGGCTGGGGTGCATGCACCAGTAACCATGCTGACAAGAGTTTCAAGTCATTTTTACCAGCACACTGGCAGCACAGGGAGAAAGCCCTTGAGCGGCTGGAATTGGAGTACTTGACCTCAGCTGAGGCCACATCAAGCTTGGCTACAGAAGCCACAGAAGATGTTAAGTTAAATATATCCCTCAACAAAAATCCCTTCGACTCCTGTCCCTGATTCATGGTCTTCTATAAAAACAAGTGCTGAATAATTCTCTAACTTTGTAAGTGATTAGTTTTTTGTGGGTTGTCTTCAAATAAATCATATTTCAATTCCATCCTCTGACAGTCAAATAGTATCTTCTATAATTTTACTTTCCAAGCAGAATTTAACAAAATAAGTTTAAAAAACATATACGTGCTGGACCAGAGCGGTGGAGTAAGCGGTCTGCCTTGCATGTGCTAGCCTAGAACAGACCACGGCTCAATCCCTCGGTTTCCACATGGTCCCCCAAGTCAGGAGCGATTTCTGAGTGCATAGCTGGGGAGTAATTCCTGAGCATCACCAGGTGTAGCCCAAAAACGAAAAGAAACAAACAAAAAAAAAGTAGTATGGCGAATTTTTTTTTTTTTTTTTTTTTTTTTTGGTTTTTGTATGGCGAATTTTTCTCTCCTTAATTGGTAAGAAAAATGTTGAAATACTTTTTTAAATTTTTGAAATTAAGTACTTTGAAGAAGAAGATAGTGATTGCTTTCTTACCCTTTCCAAACTAATTTTCCCAGATGTTTTCTTGTGTCTGAGCATGAAAATCCAAGAAGAACACTAATAATTAGTTCCTTTCAGAGGTAGACTACCCTACACTAATTTTCCGGCCAATTGTGCTTAAAAATAATAAAATAAATTATTGCCACTTTTAAAGCAACTTTATATATAAGGAATAAATCTAAGCAGTGATCCAGGAATTTATACCAACCAAATTTCATTCCTATAGTCCTGCCAAAGCATCCTAATTGATAATTAAAAATAATGCACTTCCTCATTTAAGCAGCCAAATTCTTTAATTTTCTAATTTCTGTTGACCAAAAAAGATGAGAACACCGTCCAATTTTCTAAATGTGTACAATATAGTATCTATTTTCCTTGTATACCAGATAACCTACAACAGTACCCCATCCCCTTGCTTCACTATCAACAGGAATGATCCCTGAGCACAGCCAAATATAACCCCAAAATAAAAGAGAAAGAAAGGAAGAGAAAGAAAAAGAAAAAGAGGGGAAGGGAAAGGGTGGAAAGGGAAGAGAAGGGAAGAACCTATAAAGAAAATAAAGAAAAGATAAATATGGAAATATTTCACCAATGTAATTCAAAACCATGCTCATCTTAAATAGTCTTAAAATCTTTCCCATTTCTCTTTCCCCTGTAAATTCTGAATACTTCATGATTACGGGTCATGCACAGAATGTTTCTTAAGAACCTTCTGAGAACCCAAACTTCAAGAGTCTGAAAAAAATCCTGTCTAAATCCAGACACCAAGACACTAGAAAGAAATGGGAGGGAGCATTTTTTAATTTTTGGGGGGAGGAGAGGACTTTTTTTGTGTGTGTGGTTTTTGGGTCACACCCGGCAGTGCTCAGGGGTTACTTCTGGCTCCATGCTCAGAAATTGCTCCTGGCAGGCACGGGGGACCATATGGGGCACCGGGATTCGAACCGATAACCTTTTGTATGAAAGGCAAACGCCTTACCTCCATGCTATCTCCTGAGCCCGGAGAGGACAATTTTTTTAAAATGTCTAGTTTCACTGGACAAACAAATACATTAAATACAGCCAAAAGCATTATTTCCAGTGATTACGATTGTCACTTTTTCTCTTAAAGAACAAAAGAAATTAACCACACTTCTGTTTTTCCATTTGATCATAAACTTTCTAAAAGCTTAAAAAAATGTCCTAAATCCTGAAAACAACCTGAGCTCCTCAAGAGTGCCCTCTTCTACCTCCAAATTACCCAAAACTTTGAGCAGTCACTTCTATGCTTTTCTTAGAGGATGGTTTCCTTTTCCCTTCCCAGACTGACTTCACAAACACCTGAAAGGGCTCTTTTTAATTTTTCCCTATTCCTTTCACTGCTCTGTGAATTCTCCAACTCTCTTCACCTTCAATTATTCTGTAACTGAATCTGTCCTTCTGCTATCAAATGATTAAGATGAATTGCTATCTAAGTTAGAAAACTCTAACAGAGCCCCATTTTCCAGGATGGGTGGGGAGAAAAACACATTGCATCTTCCACTGTTCCTAAAACAACACCTGGCATATAACTGGTACTTAATAAACACATGTTAAATATAATTGAAGTGACCTTCATTTGCCCCCTTCATCTACTGTCATATAATAAACTAGGATAATTTGCAGCCTCCTATTTTTAATATTCTACACTCCCTGGCCCAACACAGCTCTTAGTATTTAATTCCCATAACCTAGAGTCCAAGCCCACTAACCAGACTCATAAAATTGACTAGTAATATAGCAATTTTTCAAGATTTCAGCTTTGTTTTTGACAGAGAACACAGACTACTGAAACTCACTTCCCCTGCCTCAGAAATACCACAATCATCAGTCTTTAGCCTCCTGGGTGCTAGCATTAAATACCTTCTTGATTCTTTCTTTTATAACTCTGTAAAGGGGAAAGTCCTACTCCTTTTGCTACTCTCTGGCATCATCTACCTTTATAAAAAATTACTCCCACATCTTGGTCTTCTGTACACAGTATCCCTGGGTCTAATTACTTCGTGCCAGTATTTTTACAAAGCATTACCTAAAAATGAAAATTACGAACACAAATCTCTACGTAATTTCCCTGCCTCAAATTATCAATAATAATAGATTTGTGCTCCTAGATTTGTAAGCACTCAGCTGGTCAATTCTTATATTTTCACTGTCACCATATTAGCTTGGCCTATCTATTTTCACCAAATTTCAATCAGTTCTTCTCAGTACCAATGAACAGATTCTGTATCACTGCTGGAAAATCATTTCTCTAAATATCTATCTCTTCCCATCTCTTGGAACCCTTTTAATTACTTAAGTCACATCCACCTATCTTTGCTCAACTCTTGTTTCACCTGTTCTGTAATGGTTTCTCCAAATAGCTGTTTACATCTCTAGGTGCAGTTTGGCATGGGTTGCCCCATAAAAATCCTGTTTTTTACCTGCTGTTCATTTTTTGGGGGGAGGGGGAAGATAGGAGGAAGACATGGAGGGAAGTTGTGGGCCACTAAGTGAAGCCCAGGTGTTATGACCTGGAGAGTGTTTGGTGCTAATTTCCTGTGGTACTCAAGGTGACAGGGTGAACCATGGTGACAGGGACACAATTCTAGGCTCCCACATACAAAAACATCTTTCTCACCTTTCTCATCGTCTGTCTTGTACAGAGGGGTAGGAGGCAAGGAAGGCTTTGGGCTGTGTTCAAGGTTTTACCTTTAGTTCTGTGATCAAACATCACTTAGGACACAGCTTTTGAGAAAATATGATGCTAAGAATCAAACCAGATAAAGATTTGCTTTGAATGGGTTGGTCACCAAATACCTTACCTTCTATAGTATATCTCTCTCCAATCCCTATATTCATCGTGTGTGTGTGTGTGTGTGTGTGTGTGTGTGTGTGTGTGTGTGTGTGTGTGTATTCTGCGATTTTTGTTTTTGTGGTTGTGGTGTACTGGATCTCTTGATAATTCTCAGAACTTAACTCTTAACTCTATGCTCAGGGATCACTAATCACAGGGCCTAAGGGTATCTGGGTATCTACCACATATGTGCTAAAGATTGAACCTAGGTCAGCAGTGTGCATGTGCATGATAAGCCTGCCCGTCTCTCTCTCTCTCTCTCTCACTCTCTCTCTCTCTCTCTCTCTCACCAATATTCTTTTAATGGATAAAAGATATTAAGACTGAATTTAAAAAAACAGTCTCAGTTTCTGTACTTTGAGTACCTAGCTCACACCTATAAGTCATTAAAAATTAAATTTCAAATAAATAAGAAGCCCCTCTGTATTTTTTACCGGGCGGCTTCCAGTCACACTGCCAGCATATAAAACCAGAGTTGATAAAAACCAAACTATTAACAGTGGCACATTACTATTTAAAAACTCAGATTTCACTAGGTTGCCTACTAATTCTTTCCAGCACCCCACACTGTGTTTCAGTCGTTTTCAAGTTCTCATTTGTCACTATACTGAAGTTTTAATCCCTTTCAAATATTTTATGATTAAAAACATTCAAATTACAATCAAATAATTTTCCATGTCTTGAACTTAGCTGAGAAAAAAATAACCCAGTTTCTAAGTCACCCAAAGTATATGCAAATTTATTATTTGGAGGAAATAGTAGGGCATCCTGTGTAGAATAGAACAATTTTTATCAAGTGCTTCTAAACTTTTTAAGTAAGTTGCCTAAAAGAGGTCTGACAAAATTGTAATATTGAAGTGCAGGGGAGATGATAAAGTACTGAAGGTGCTTCCCTTGCATGTGATTGATCATAGCTTAATTTCTACCACTACACATAGTACCACCAAGAGTGATGCCTAAGCACTGTACCAGGAATAAGTGCTGAACATAGAAAAGTATGGTGAGACTTCCTAAAAAAAGTCCTTACTGGAAAAATAGGTTTCTAAGTTTTTATATTAAAAAAGCAAACCACTTTATTTTGGTCATTTCTAAGCTTCTTTCTAAGTTTTCAATTAATATACTATCCTAAAAGTAATTCTGAACATTAATTTATAATCAATAACTCTTATTTATCCATAATACAAACTTTTATAGATCATTTAAATAAAAGTAGTGAGTCACTGATAATTAAGATGAACTTTATCTTTTCTCCACTAAAAAAGTACTTATCAAATTTCAAACATTCAAGAGTTCCATATAAAGATAAATCTCTAACAAGTCTTCTCAATTGAGAAAAACTTCAATTGAGGATAAAATATAGTATGACTACATAATTCAATGATGATTTATTACTAATATATTATCAACATATCACTAATATAATTTAAGCTGGATCATCAGCTAACAGTGACCAATTAAAAATGTTGCTTTAAAAGAGAAAGCATATTGTCATACCCATTCAACATTAAAATAAGGGAGTGAAGTGACAGCACAGTTGGTAGGGTGCCTTGCACGCAGTCCTTGGCATTCCATATGGTTCCCTGAGCCAGCCAGGTGTAATTCCTAAGTGCAGACCCCAGGAGTAATTCCGGAGCCCCCCCACTCAAAAAAAATAAAATAAAATCACATAAAAATAAATGTAGTAGCATACTGAGATATACCCAAAAAAGTGATAGTTCTTGGAAAATAATTATTGAGAACCCTAGTTCATTACTATCTTCGGGGGCTTTATTTCATTAAAAACAAACTACTCTCTTGTTTCAAACCTCAATACAATGTTTCCTGATGGGCCAATCACAGAATAAATACTAAAATGGAATGAACTTTAAATCTTAGGCAAGTACTTCATTAAGATCATTAATTTAATTTTGAAAAATAAGCAGTAATTATTTCTGCAAACACACAATAATCAGTGGTAGGTAACAGCATCAATTCTATTAATAATATTTTACTGGTGTCTCTGTAACAATTATTTCCTTGTTAGCAGACAATAAACTAGGATGAACCACAGTTCTATTCCCCGCTTCCCATATGGTCCCTCAAGTCAGGAGCAATTTCTGAGTGCATAGCCAGGAGTAACCCCTTAGTATCACCATCACCGTGTGTGGCCCAAAAACCAAAAAAAAAAAAAAATACATTTTATGTAATTTGGTTTGACTTCTATATGTGAGGCATGCTTATCCCATAGCAGGAAGAGATCAAAAGTTAGCCATAATTCTCCAGGTCTAGTCATATATATTGTGGGTAGGTCATTTCAGTATTTTTCTATGTATATATAAATGAGAGTCACAAAAGTATTACAATGTATGTTAAGAGCATCTAAAAGTTACATAATAAATTAGCAGTAAGCAATAAAGAGTTTTATTCTTCACATAACAATTCTGAACCTGGATGAACTACTTGGCAATATTAACAGGGTTGTCAACAACATCTTTGGTTTTCTCAGGGTCTCTCTATTGGCCCATTCTTTTCCGAGACACACCCCACTAAGATTGCTGTTATAGTTCCAAGCATTCACTCATTACTATGCTGGTAGGACAAAAGAAAGATAATTCTCTACAAGTTTGTTAAGGAGAAAAAAGAGTTCTCAAAATCTTACTGACCTGGGCAGGATGAATACCCACAGCTTATCAAAAGTAGCCACCTTATCAAAAGACAAGCAAGCTCTGCCTGCAACAATCTGAATAAGCCAATCTTGACTTCTATCTTTTCTCATATACCATTTTTGAGGTTAATAGCTGAACTAACCAAAAGCAACCTCTGAGCTTCCAATTCAGTAGGCAGCAACTTAAATTGTTTTCCTCTCCTCAACAGTTTCTTCCCTCAGACATTAATTTTTGCAAAGCTCTGCCTACAACTGCTTTTGGTCAACAAAGAAACACCCTGGGGAAATAAAAAGTCCAACACGACTGGCACTGAGCTTCAGGACCACAGCTGAACTGCCCCTATTGCTCACATAAAATAATCCTTTTTTTTGGGGGGGGGTTGCAACCGGCAGCACTCAGGGGTTACTCTTGGCTCTGTGCTCAGAAATCACTCCTGGCAGGCTCTGGGGACCATATGGGACACTGGGATTCGAACCACCGAGCTTCTGCACGCAAGGCAAATGCCTTACCTCCATGCTATCTCTCCGGCCCCACATAACATAATCTTGACCAAAGTAAATTCTCCCTCTTTTCATGAACCAAGGAAAAAAATTTTATGAGGAACAAAAGGGGCTGACCAGCCATGTAAATGCCTGTTTAAAGGAAGCATGAAAGTGTTATTTTTAGCTTTCGTGTAAGGTTTGGAGATAGTGGAAAAGAAACTCCAACTCTTGCACATTATTTAAGTTTACAACATAACTAAATCTTCCAAGTACACATAACGCAAAAGTAGGATGAGCATGCTTTCTTCATTCGTCATAGAATGGAAAAATGCAAGCAAATAAAAAGGACAAATAAAAAGCACTATAGGAAAATGAAGTAATTTCTAAAGCAGAAATGAACTGTCAAGTCCCATGGATTCTGTCTGCTCCATCTCACAGATGATGGCCAGCTCTCTTCTCACTCGGTGCTATCTACAATTAGTTTCCACTGGCCTCATTTGCTTTCATGAGTATATTACTACACTTTAATCCATCCAGGTGCTGAGTTCTAACTCCTCGACCCCCTTTGGGTGCTAGTGCTTTCTTCATTCAGTGATCGATCCAGTGAATCAAGGGACCATATGAGATGCCAGGACAGAACCTGGATTGTCCCTGAGCAAAGTGAGTTCCCTATCACTGTACTCTCTTAAGTCCCCAGATTCCTTCTTTTTTGTAAATATGAATTAGCTATATACGATTTACCATACATTAACCCCTTACCTCACCTACCAAAGAGCAAAAAAACAGGTAAAGGTCCAGAACTTAAAAGAATGTCAGATCCTAAAAACAGAAGCAAAAAATAGAGGCTCTTAAAAATTATTTACCTGCCCCTAAGTTCTTCCTATATATGACTATAGGAAAGCAACTGTCAGCTGTAATCAGCTCTTCTTAATATAAAAATATCCCAAGTGATCATTGTCACTGCTACTGTTTCATGAGGTTGGGCAAAAGAGTTAGTATAGAGTTAAGGTGCTTGCCATGCATGACATAGACCTGTTTGATCCCTGAAACCTATATGCTCCCAACCTTACATCACTGCCAGTAGTGATCTCTGAACAGTCAGGAGTAAGCCCTAAGTAACGCTGAGTGTACTGAATTTTTTAATATTCAAAAACTTAAACTTTCATTGTGGTCAATTTTACATTAATAGCTATGGTACAATCAACACAATTTAGCTTTCCTTTTTTTTTTTCTTTTTCTTTTCTTTTTTTTTTTTTTTTTTTTTTTTTTTTTTTTTTTTTTTTTTTTTTTTTTTTTTTTTTTTTTTTTTTTTTTTTTTTTTTTTTGGTTTTTGGGCCACACCCAGTGATGCTCATGGGTTACTACTGGTTCTGTGCTCAGAAATCGCTCCTGGCTTGGGGGACCATAAGGGATACCAGGGGAACGCCCTACCTCTTGAGCCACCACTCCAGCCCAGTTAGATTTTCTTTTTGAAAACCTGCCAATGGTTATATCAACTCTCTCATTCTCCTGAATTTTTTTTTATTTGTTTTGGCTTTTGGTTTTGGTTCACACCCAGTGGCACTTGGGGCTTACTCCTGACTCTGAGCTCAGAAATTGCTCCTGGCAGACTCGAGGGACCATATGGGATACCAAAAATCAAACCAGGATCAGTCAGGGGTTGGCTGTGTGCAAGGCAAATGCCCTACCACTGTGTATCACTCCAACCCCTCCCCTGACTTTATTAGAAATAAATTCAGTGTTAAATTCCTGATTTTCAAGTTTTTGAACAATCATACAACATCTCCTTAACCTAGATAACTGCTCTCCACTGACATATTCAGTCAAGTAGTTTACTATGTAGTGAAGCATTTTGAACTATTTTAGCATAGAAGGCAGGTTTAGACAGTGTATTCTGTGGAACCTTCTGTGCATTAATCTAAGACTAAATTTTCTTCAACAAAATTGTTTCCTAATGTCCCTCAGCACCAGAGCAACCACTACCACCAAACACACACAGGATCTTGAATGAACTTCATGAATTTAGGTTTAAAATACCTATATGGCAATGGTATTTTTAACTTCTGATACTTGTAGAAAAAGTAAAACCTAACAGAAAATTTACAATCAAGAACATAAAACTGACCTACAAACATATAATTCAGGCACTTAGGCTAACCAATTAGCATGTACATCAGGCACACCCAATTTCCATTTCTCTCCCTGAGCTCTGAATAATCCTATTAGTGAACCTTTAGGATAAAGAGACTATTGATCCATGTGTAAGAAAGAAAAGAAATTAAGTGGAGGGAACAAATAAGAGAGGGACAGTATAATAAAATGGTTAAATGTGTGTGCTATAAATTGTTAATTTTGGACCCTAGTTCTGCTATTTTTTTCCCTACCCTGAGTGGCCTCCCCAAAACTACTTACCCTTTCAAAGCCTTAGTTTCATTATTTGTAAAACTGAAACAAAATACTACCTCTCACATAGTATTGATGTGAAAAATCAAAGAAAATAATGCATGCAAGTACTTAGCAGAGACCCAAAAAATAAAGCAAAGGCCACCTTTTTGTTACCACAGTTACAATAAAGGTAAGAAATAGCCAGGACATGGGGTCAGAGCAATAGCACAGTGGTAGAGCATTTGCCTTGCTTGCGGCTAACCCAGGACAGGTTTGGGTTCAGTCCCCTGAATCCCATATGCTCCCCCGAGCTGGGGCAATTCCTGAGTGCACAGCCAGAAGTAACCCCAGAGCATCATCTGGTGTGGCCCAAAATCAAAAACACAAAACAAACAAATATAAAAAAGAAATATCAAGGACACAATGAATCCTAAGTTCAGAAATAAAAATTTCATACTAATAAAAATATGTACACTTTTCAAACCAAAAATTGCTAAACCGGGTAGTATGGTAGAGGCTATAAGTGATAGCACTGCATTCTATAGTCAAGATAAATGGTAAATAAAATTCCTAACGTAGTATAATAATATAATATGTAACATATATGTTATAATGATTTTATAATAATATGTATAATAATAAACCCAAAAAACGTGGAAACTGGTAGGAAAAGTCAAGTGAGAAAATAGTTCTAAAATGGTATTTGCTTATTTAACAAATATTTAATTTTTTTTATTTTTTTTTACTGAATTTACTGCTGAATTTCTGGCATAATTTTCCAACCCCAATCCCATCAACAGTGACTTGTTAAGATCCCATTCCCCCTCTACCTCCCCGGCCTGCCTCCTTGACAGGTACATTTTCAAGTCTGGTTGATGTATTTGGGATCTTGTGCTTTCAATTTTGTTGGTTCTGTTTCAAATATTAGAGATACTGATGTTGAAATGTGGCACATATATATAAATAAATAATAATAATACTTTTTATTTTAAAATTATTTATTAAATACTATAAAAAACTGGGCCCAGAAAGATAGCACGGAGGTAGACATTTGCCTTGCATGCAGAAGGACGGTGGTTCAAATCTCGACATCCCATATGGTCCCCCAAGCCTGCCAGGAGCAATTTCTGAGCATAGAGACAGAAATAACCCTTGAGCGGTGCTGGTGTGACCCAAAAACAAAAACAAACATAAAAAATACTATGAAAAACTGCATGTGATTAAATAGTTATTAAGTACTTGTTAGATATTTACTGAAAATGAGATACATATGGCTATCAAACTGAGTAAAAACTCACCTACCAGTGAAGAGAAAGTAAAATATAATGAATGATTGTTGCTTTTAAGAAGATATAATAGGTAAAATATACAATGGGAAGAAATAATGAGGGAAAATATATACTGAAGTCGGTCAAAAATGCACTAAAGTCCACAGGACAGGAAAGTCCTGTATAAGGATGCCCCCCTAGGAAGACAGGAAAGTCCTTTTGCAGGGATACAGCATGTGAACTGAGGCTTTTAAGTGGAAGTGAAAAAGACCAAATAAAGGCAAAGAAGTCAGGTCTTCTAAAGCTGAGTTTCCCAACTATGAGCCCTTGAACCTTCTCTCCTTCTGTGCTACATGTGCCACACCCTTTCCCAGTCTCATAAGATGAAGAGAAACAGACTAGCTTCTTGAAATGTTTTTCAGAGAAGATATGTAATAGAAATTGACAGAACACACCCCATAACCACAAACTAGAAACTCTTTCTTTACCTAGGTTTTTCAGGGAATTCTGAAGCAGAGAAAGATAAAACATTACTTAAATGAATCTTTGTTATGAAAGAACAAAGGGGACTGCCTGTTAAAACCTTATCAAATTGTAGCACCAAAATTAAATTGACTACATCATTCAATAATGTAATCCCCTAATTCACAGCAAATGAACCAGTTTAAAAAAAATTGTGAAGGACAGAAAAAACAACCTAAGATACAGAGGTCTGTGTGCTTAGGCTATGAAACTGTTTTAGCTTAATGTACAATCAGCTCTACCTTATTTGTGAAACAGGGTGAGCAAAACCCTGTAACTGAGGAAAGTCAGCTTCTTTCCCATCAACCCCCATTTTAGGGAGCAGTATACATCAGCAGTCAGAGGCAAAAGTATTTTATAAAGCGGTTAAGCTCCAGGCAAACAGCTCAGGAAAGACAGTGGTAATGCTGAAATATAATCTCTCACAAAATGCATATGCATTTTAGGGTTTATTTTAAAGTTTATTCTACATTAAATTTATTTAGAAGATACTAATAGCAAATCAACTGTGAGAGAAATAAAACTCACTTGTAACTTTGTTAGAAGTACTTAAAAATAAAAATAAGACTCATTTGTTAAAATGTTGTATGCATTAAACTCATCAAAAAGAACTCTATACCAGCGTTATCCATAAAACAGCCTATCTTGAGGTCAAATGGCAAGATGTTGGCTTTGATTGCAATCCACGTGGGTTTGATCCTTTGAACACAATATGGTTCCCCAAGTACTGCCAGTAATGATCCGTATAGCTGGTGTGCTCCCCCAAAGACAAAACCCCACAAAACACCAGTCTACCTATACTAGATAGCACCTTTAAAACAATGCTGATGGTGCTGCAAATTTTGTTAATTTAAACCACACCCTAGTACAGCATGTTCAAGAGCATAAAACCTTTTTTTTTTTTTTTTTTTGGTTTTTGGGCCACACCCAGTGACGCTCAGGGGTTACTCCTGGCTATGCGCTCAGAAGTCGCTCCTGGCAGGCACGGGGGACCATATGGGAACCGGGGGATCGAGCCGTGGTCCGTCCAAGACTAGCGAGGTAAGGCAGGCACCTTACCTGCAGCGCCACTGCCCGGCCCAAGAGCATAAAACCTTTGATTTCAAATTCTGAGTGTCTTCCTTCCTCCAGGAATAGGAGATATAAGGTCTGGTCCACATCATTCTCAAAACTGGCATGGATGTAGGGAGAAAGGCACTCTAATTCACTGCTGGTGGAAATGCAGACAGATACAGACTTTTTGGAGAACAATATGTACATTCCTCAATTCTAAAAAATTTAGTTTTTATGTGATCCAGCAATACTAAACCTAGGGATATTTCCCCAAAATACAAAGACAAAACATAGCACTCAGGATTTGAAATCAACGGTCTTTTGTTCTTAAACATGTTGACTCCAACACATGGCCTATACTAGAGTGTGATTTAAGTTAACAAAATGTATTGCACCATTAGTATTGTTTTAAAGATGCTACCTGGTATAGGTAGACTGGTGTTTTGTGGGAGTTATTTTCTTTTGGGGGGAAACAGCTATACTCAGGGATCATTACTGGCGATACTTGGGGATCCATATTGTGTTCAAATGATCAAAATATAAAAATGTCACCTGCACTCATATGTTCAGTGCAGCACTGTTTACAATAGCCAGAACCTGGAAACAACTTAGGTGGTCAACAACTAATGATGAATGGCAAAAGAAAATGTGGTACATCTACCTACACAATGGAATATGATGGGGCCATTAGGAAATACGAAGTCATGAAATTTGCATATACATGGAAACCATTAAGAAGAGTGAAATAAGTCAGAGAAAAAAAGGACAGACATAGAATAACCTCACCCATATGTGGGATATAAGAAAAACAAGAGATAGTACGATAATAATACTAATAGACAATAGAGACAAAGGTTCATCCTATTATAAAAAGCTTGTCACAAAGAGCAGTGAGTATAGCTAAGTAGAAAAGCATCTACTAGAACAATGATAGTTGAAACTGATCAGTCTGGACAAGAACTAGGCACTGAAAGGAGAGAATCTAAAAGGCAAGTCACCCCTCCATTAACAGAAGTCCAAACCACAGTGTCAAAAAGGGACAGAGAGAGAGAGAGAGAGAGAGAGAGAGAGAGAGAGAGAGAGAGAGAAGCAAATTGCCTACCAAAAACAAGGTGGGGGGAGAGTGGGAGGGAAACAGAAGATATTGATGACAGGAAGGTTGCATGGTGAAGGATGGTATATCACTGTGTGACCCAATAATGAACAATTTTGTAGCCATGGTACTTAAATAAAGCAATTAAAAAAAACTGATCCCAGAACAGGAGAGTGGATTTAGGGGAAGTGTGACTCAAGGAAGGAAAGAGGAGAGGATTCTTGAGCTGATCACTAGCATGGTCAACTGAGGCCCCAATAAACTGATACCTTTTCTGAAGAAATGAAGGATGTATCGTGGCAAAATGTCCACCCAAAAAGGCAGAAGGGAGTATTCCACTGTTTTCCTGTGAGTCAGCAATGCTTCCATGGGATGCTACCTACTTCGCCTCCTTTCCTAGTTGCAGATGCAGTAAAAAAAGGTAAACTCTACATAAGAAACAAAGCAGGGAGGTGGTGCAGTTTCAGCGTGCCTGAGAAATATTACTAAGCCTTTGGAAACATGCAGTAATGGCAATGGCAACAGAGGAGCACAAAGTACAACTCAGCTACTTTTCACAACAAGATCATCTGTTACCCCCCTCAAAGGATCAAAGCACATTTAATTGCAAATTTAGCAAACCGTTATTAGCAACCATAGATGAGATGAAAATATGGCTCCTGAATACATAAGTTTGCTTTTGTTTTTAAAAAATGAAGCTGGACAGAACAGTAAAAAAGCAAATCTGGGCCAGAGTGATAGTACATATATTACAGAATGAGAGCAGAGATGGCAAGGTGTTGCTTTGAAAGCAGCCAAACAGGTTAGAATCCTCTGCACCCATATGATCCATCTAGCCTTCCATGAGAGATTCCTGAGTGCAGAACCAGGAGTAATCCCTGAGCCTGGAAGTACACACATACACACACTACACACACACACACACACACACACACACAAACACACACATACATACATACATATGAACATAGTGAATCTGGGTCAGTGAGACAGAATAGTAGATAAGGCATTTGATTTGCATGTGTTGCATGTGATAAACCCTATGACTCCTGGCACCTAGTATCATCCCCAAATCCTGTCAGGAGTGATTCCTGAGCACAGAAGGAGGACTAAATCCTGATTATGACCAGGTGTGTCCCTCAAACCAAAAACAATAATAATGACAAAGTAAAACTGTATCCAATTTTATTTCCACTTTAATATTACTGTAGGTTGTAATGTAAAGGAGAAAACTGATGTAAATGCAAACAAAAACATTCATCCTTGTTTTTAGATTTGTATCTTAGGTTCTAAACAGCTAATTAGTTTAAAAAAAAAAAAAGACAGACATCACATCAAAGCTAGCTCAGTGGCCATAGCACTTGCACTGGAAGTGTCAGGCCATAAGCTCAAATCGCAGTGCCACTGGCATGAGTTTAGTGTTGTCCCTGTATTTCTGCTGCCTAGGAATCATAGAACCTCCACAAAGCATGTGCTCTCTGGAGCACATTCAATTGTGAGAGAGGATCAAGATTAAAAACATATGATCACTGTATCAAGGAGTGGTATGATTTCTGGTAAGCACCAGAACCAAACTGTCAGCAAGCAAGGAATTCAAGAGTGCAGCCCAAGGGGAACATCACAACCAAATACTTAAGTACCACAATCATGCATGTCATCGGTCATCTGGTCATCAACAACAACAATAAAGGGGATGGGGCAGGAGCATTGGCGCTGTGGTAAGGCATCTGCCTTGTGCACACTAGCTTAGGAGGGACTGAGGTTTGATACCACCCGTGTCCCATATGGTCCCCCAACCCAGGAGCAATTACTGAGTGCAGAGCCAGGAGTAATACTGGGTGTGGCTGAAAAAAAAAAACAAACTAACAACAGCAACAAAAAAATAATAAAGGAAAAAGCCAGGGGAAGACAAAATTAAAGTGAAAGAGAAAAGGTGATAAAGAAACAGGATAGGAGGAGATCAGGGAAGAAAGAAATAAAGAGAACCTGTAAAATTCAAGGGACAATAAAACAAAATGCTAAAAAGAGGAGAAAAACCCTGAAGATATTGTCTTTCTTTTTTTAAAAACCAAGTCAAACACATAGGTTGGTAAAGGCAAAGTCATTTAAATCATTTCCTTAGTAATACAAGTAATATTTAAATAGATTTAATAGTGCTGCTCCAAACCAATGAATTATGGGTTTAAAACCTATTAAAATGTAATGTTTTTTTCCTGAGCTGAGAGGAGAGAGATTTAAATCCACTGAATTTTAATATTTCAGCTTGAGCTGCAGGAGGTAGAGAAAGTCCAAATGAACTATTCCATCAGCACCATTCAAGCATGAACATTTTAATCAGTTTTACTTCCTTGGAGTTCTCTAACACAGTTTACGCTGTCATTCTGAAAGCACTTAACACAGAGAGTGTGAAAAACCACCAAGGCTTGTTATTGCCTTCACAATTGATGGCAAATAATTTTGCAGACTTCCTATCATTAAAATGTCACTGCTAAAAATTGAGGTTCAGCATTTCTTGTGCTAAACTGCATTTTCCTGTAACGCCATGGCATACCTGTTCTTAAGAA